>JAHPZR010043950.1:0-24097 GCA_019787425.1 Platygyra sinensis
ATTCCTTGCATGGGAGTTTTAAAAAAAACATTACACCGAGTTAAAGTTCATTTTATTCTGTTCATTTCTTTTGAGGGAAACTGAAAAGACCGCGTAATCCGAGGAAGCTCAAGTTGCAGGCCGTTGATGGGGTTGGGGGGTGCCGTATCGCTATAGAAGTTAGAAACGGAAATTTTCTCGGTAGAATTTCATTTCATTTTCTAGAAGACTGTTTGTATTTCCTCTTTTGCGCCAAAAAAACAATAAAGTTCATAAAAATTCACCTTTATAGCCACCTTTGTAATTGTGTTCATGGCAGGTTGGCGTTTATTTTTGTTGGGACTAGGACAAACAGAGTTTTCGCATGCCCTCCTTATTAAATAATTCGAATTAAAAGTGTTAGTTGTAATTTTTTATCGACTGTGGTACGAGGTAAGCCAAACATATGTTCGGTCCCAATCTCTGTAAGTTTCAATTAGGGTAGCTAAACAAGTTTCAATCTTTCTTAACTAACGAAAACAGGGATAAAATTTAAAAATATTTCGTCCATACGACGGCGCCTGAAGTCAAAAGCGAAAAACCCTCTCTTCTCCCCATTTAGCAGTTGTCACGAGCAGTATTTAAGGCTATATAGTCGTCAAACTCGTTAGCTATTAGACATTTGAAAACGGCAGTGTTATTAAAACAAAACAAACAGCTGTCGCCAACAAAATCGCCAAGGGTATTTTTTAGAAATCTATTCGGGTGGCTAAGGCTAGGGTAGGCGATTTTCAGTAAGATTTTTAAATTTCGTTATATACCCACAAAAATTACTAAAAACTAGTTAAAAAGGAGAGATATTACAGCAATACAATGATCTTAGTAACACTCACCGCAAGGGCACAACACAGCTTAGATAGGTTGAACACGTGAAGTCCTCTCCGCGCGGGTGAACATGTTTCCTCTAATCATTGCAATGATGTGATAGTCCTCCCTTCTCCATTAACAGCAACAAGATCAAACTCTTTTTCCTTGATTTTTGTTTACCAAAATCTCGTCGAGTAAGAAAACATGTGTTAAATAAGAATTAAAAACTATGTTTCCTCAAGTGAAAATATAAAACATGATTTAGGGCATGTATTGTATACCGGTAAACTCTCACGCCTTAGGGCGTGAGGTACCACGCAGGGCCGGTTGAAAACTTCCGATCTGCACGCCTGCTTCACGCCTGCGGGCCTAATTTTCTTAGCGCCTGAACTGAAAAATGTGAGTTGTTCCCCTCTTGCTTGACACAATTTTCGCAAAAGATCTGTTAACTTACACTTACCACCCATCTAAGGAACGAACACCATGTGTAAAATGAATAAATGACATTACCGTTCCTCCGCCATCTCAGATTTGTTGAAGTGAAAAGCACTGAAGGATTGAGTGCCAGCGTTCAGTTTATTACGCGTCCTAGAGAGCTTCGGACTACTCTTCGGGAATCTTGCGGAAATGATCGTGGTCGTCTTCAAAATCCCGGCACTCCCAGGATAAAAATCTCACGCTATATCTCGGAAAAAGTTGGCCGGTATAATGTATGTAAGCAACGTTTGTTGTTCATTTTATCAATGAAATAACATGTTACGAAAAATTGTCGAAGTCAGTCCTAGAACATCTAGAACCGGAGGTTCATTCAGCTGTAACCAATCTGTATATATAAAGAACATTCCAGAAAGTTCTATTTCTTATGTAATTACTCAGATTAGAAACTGTATTAAACTACTTAATTTAGCTCCTAATAGAAGTTTCTTAAACTTTAAGCCTTGTGTATTTCTGCTGTAAGGAGATTAGTTTAATGTGAAGTCCATAAAAATTAAAAATGAGTCGCCGTAGGTCACGTTCTCCAGACATTCGCAGATTTGGTCATAATTTTAAGGCTACCGCAAACTAGCCATTTTTTTTTGTCGACCGACAAAAAATCTTGACTTATCGGCTAGTGTGCGGTGAATTCAGACAAGTCTGCGACCAAAATCGGGTCTTGTCCGGCGATATCTGACAGTGCTAGATCTCAAAACGTCTTGTCGGGCCTTGTCGGCTAGTGTGCGGTGGACCAAGATTATTTGTCGGGGCTCGCGCGTAGCTCAACCAAAGAGGAACTGTCATGAGAGTCACGTGAACAAGCGTCTTTTCCAACATGGCGGAGATCGACTCGTCCCCAAACCTAAACGCGGTAAATCGCGACAAAAAATCGGCTAGTGTGCGGCAAGCTGATGTCCCGACAGATTTAACCAGATTTGACCCCGACAAAAAATCTGCAGTTCTGCGACAAAAAATCGGCTAGTGTGCGGCGGCCTTAATACGTCTTGTCTTGCAGAGGCAAAGAAATGTAGCAAGAATCATAACGCACGTGCACAGCCATTGTCTGCTCATTAATTCTTTTTATTTAGTGGCGTTCCCGTTGCCGTTGCCGTCGTGGTTTCGTAAACTTCCTACAGACGGGAACAAGCGCACGATACGTCTAGACAAACTGTCCTTCGAAATACGTCTTGAACGACGCAGTGCGTCAAGACCAGTCACTGTGTAGACTCGAGCTTTGTGTTATACCAGACTTCAGACTGTTCTGTTCTTCCAATTAACTTTCCTCGTTACGTTTGTGGCAATTTTCAGGGTCTATTTCTAGTCATTTCACCCTTGAAACACGAGTTTTTAAACTCTTACCGATAATCATCTCCATGAAGTAAGGGAAAATTTTGAGGCTTAAGGTTGAACTCGGTTATCTACCATCACACTGAATATGTTATATTATTTTTAATTAACTACAAAACGTTTACATAGCATCAAGATAAAAAGCATTCACCAACATACAAATGTAGCTAACCATTTCTTGAAATCAAGGCTGCTCTTAGACAACTAGATCTTGAGCGAACGGAAGGGACAAGAAATATCGTAGCTACATAAAAATTATCAAATAAAGATGATTTTTTTTTATAAAGGTATTTCTATTGGTGTTCCTAAACAATATCACGGAAAGGAATTCATTGCCCAAAGGACAAACATTTAACTGTTTAGACCACCAATATGACCCCTGTGTACGTCATGTGAAAACGCTGACTCTATATAAAGCGATCCCAAGTGTCCAGCCTTCTAACAGTTAGTTCTAGCCAGGTTTTCTCCCTGACGATTTCTAATCCCGCCACGGTGTCCAAACGCTCCGGTGAGCATTTGGGTCAGCAGCTTCGTCTTTGGTTTGTATCTGGTGGAACCATGGACTTTTTGTACTTTTCCATCACTGCTCAGTAACTTGCATCAATACATCCGGATATTTCTCTGCGACATTGTAGTACTCACATGGATCATCTTCAATGTGAACAGGCAGGCTTTTCTCTGCACTCCGCTGGCGTGACCGGGGCTCCCCAGAGCAATTAACATTACATTCTTTAGAGGTGTATCCCTGAAGGACCTACTGGACTCTGTAAATCCTGGACGAGGATACCATTTACTGAGAGCAGTACCTAATAAAATACGGAGAAAGGAAGTTTTATATAAGCCTCCTCTGATAACCGGCAAGTGTAATAAACAAATTCACATGCGGTTTGTGCGATTACAAATTATATTGGGTAGACCTCAATCAACTCGTAGGAAAAACATAAGTATTCGGTGATAGGAGAACATTTCAGAGACGAGTATGGCTGAACACAAGACTAATAAAGAACTTTCGAGTCGTAAAAAAATGCAGAGGCAAACTCGAATGTTTGATCTTTGAAATGCTGTGGATTTAGAACAAACTGAACACGCAATCAGATTCCATTCGCGCGAAACGTTTTACCATGTCACCTTTGTTAATTTATATTTCTTTTACATCCAAATTTCTGTAAATATGCCTTGTGCCGTTATTTTCAATGTATTCATTTGACAGTGATAACATGAAGTCGTCGAAACTTCACGTTGCTTTATTTTCATCAATTTTCTTGCGTAAATAAAAAAAATACTGTTTGAGAGGCGTGATAAGCGTAGTGTTTACTTACGTGTCGTTAACTTGGTCTTTTGGAAAGGTCTGGGTTCAAGCATAAGTTGGCGTCACCCGTAAGTTCGAAATAGGCGCACGTTCGATATATCAATATTCTAACATGGCTCCGAGGCTTTCGGTCAAAATTGCAAATTTTTTAGTTTCCTTTTGTGTGTCAATTCCCAAAAGAGACTTGGATACAAAGAAAACAACACCAAATATAGAAGTTTGACCTGAAAGCCTCGGAGCCATGTTAGAATATTGATATATCGAACGTGGCGTATTAAGAACTGTGAACTCGATGATGGAATTGAAATAAGGTAAGAAAGATGAACATTACTTGTATTAACAAATTTCCACTGCTGAAAACGAAGCGCAGAATCGTCGCCATCGATATTGAGGCAATATTTCAGTGCGTGGATTCTGTTCTCCATGAGCCAAGGTGGGCCACATGTCAAAACCATCCAAGTTTTCCACTTGCTGGTGTTCCGTCCTGCCAGCCCGTAGAGGGTTGGGACCCAGTCTGTTGCGTGCATCATGTCCATGCTTACTCGGCCTTTGGTGCCTAACAGGGGACTGTGAACTAGCGCCACACCGCGCACGCCCTCCTGAAGAAGGACGAGGACAGGAATTAGGAAGAGCAAGGTGTTGTTACGAAATCACTGACATTTCAGAACCAAATGTTGTCATCGATAACTTAGAAAATAATAACTTTTCTGACTAAGTTTGAAAGAATCTTGTAAGAAATTCATTCACGTAGTCTCTGCCGTGAGATGACCACTACGCAAGCGCAGTTTTCTCGAATTATTCTCGTGCTCTACCACATCCTGCGTTGTTTATCAGTCTATAAACTGTGGTCTATTGCTTAAATAATGGTTTGCGCTAAATACCAGCTTCCCATAAAGGCCTAAAGCGACGGCCTTAGTTAATTTGATAATCAGCTAACAAAGCACCTTCCCAAAGTGTTGTCTCATTCCTCTCAGTGGATAATTACAGGCACTGTTGCCATCAAGACCACTGCAGGTCCTCCATTATCAGTAGAGAAGGATTATCACTGAGTTGTTGTACATGTGACGAGCTTTCAGAGCATCTACAACCTGAAATAGTGAATGTGACAAGAAATGCAATTATGTCCTCCTCAACTGAAGCAAGGATGTGCACACGGTTTTTACTCTAGAAACGAAACAAACTGCTAATTACAACTCCTTTTACAATGGTTGTACTTTTACAATGGTTGTTTTAAGACATCAAATTTTCCGCGGGGGCAACTATCAGCCGATAGTTCCTCGACAGAAACACTCTGCTGTTTAAATAGTTGATTCGGCCGACCTCATTGAAATCTAGAGTTCATATTTTACAATAACTGCAGAAATTCTTGTACCCTCAATTTGGCTAATTTTCATTGTCAATCTGCAGACAGACACATGAGTTTATAATTTATGGGATGCGGCAATGAGCGAGAGCGGACAATTTGACAATTTTCTTACCATAAGAAACAAATTGATGTCAGTTTTTTCATGGGTCTACCCTGTTATGATGACGAATTTGTCATAACATTGTCAAAGTATCTGCGAATCCACTCAACTATCGCCTCGTGAAGCCACAGCTACTTTGGACAATGTTATGACGAATTCATGATCAAAAGTAGGACAGATGCATGAAAAACCGACCGTGAATTTGTTAAATAGTATTCATATAAAGTAATAATCACTAAGGTAAAGGTAAGGTCTGCATACGAGCCAAGTGGCCCATCAGGCCGGAGCTTATCCCGATGGAGGGACTAAGAGTATTTCTACTCCCCCCTGGATGGGATGCTAGTCCATCGCAGGGTTACCCCTAGCAATAAATTCGCCGGTACCCATTTAGACCACCTGGGTGGAGAGAGGCACTGTGAGAGTAAGTGTCTAGCCCAAGAACACAACACAATGTCCCCGCCAGGTTCGAACCAGGACCGTCGATCCGGAGACAAGCGCTTTAACCATGAACCACCGCGCCTCCCACAATAATATCACTGAGGCGTGTTAAAAGCTTTTTTACATGTGTTTCTCATCAGTACTTGCCTACAGATTGATCCAACACAGTCGCCATGGCAGCAAATATCCTTCTTCGTTCGTCTTTAATATGTTTTAAATTTGTTAATTACATCCTGTGGTGCTGGATAAGTTGATTTCCATTGGCGTTGTGCACAGCTTGGTGGGCAAGATACTAAACATCGGCTTGGAAGTGTCATGTGCGTTTATGACATCCACAGCCTTCTCGGTAAAAAGATCCGTTCCGTAGTGGCCCCATTCATCCCAAACAGGCTAGAAAGGAAAAAGCTGGTCTGACTCAGATACGAAACAGTAGTGATGTCACCGATATCTTCGCTATTATGATTTTTAAATTAGGCCATGCAGTCTGAAAAAACATCGTAATAATAACAATATTTACAAAGCGTAACACCAAAAAAAGTAACATTAGACAATTCCTGACAATAACTTCTCCAAATTGTAGGATTCCTATTTCATAACCTTGGTCTGTAGCCACTATGAATCAAACCGAGGTGGCCTGCCTCCGTAATTTTGAGTTGCTGTTATTTCTGTTGCTTTTTCTGAGAGGGATGTAATATTACACTGCTTATAAATACCTAGGAAGAGAATTTAACCATGGACATAACGATTTTCTGTCTACCGCCCCGGTAACTTCGAATTCATTTCATTGGCTTCGTGTCTCTAAACATAATTCACATAGTTTCTATATACTTGTTGTCCAATGAAATAAATTATCTCGAAACAGCCAATTAAGAACGGGGAAGGGAGGAGTAGGGACTCAAAAGAAGGAGGGAATAATGGAAAAATGATTGAAAATGAGGTAGAGTATTTATACCGTCGTGTTGTTGTGAAGGTCAAACCCCCAGAAGCCCTCTTCAGCTTGGGAGTGGTCCCAGTAGTCAGCTTTGCCACTCCAAATCCAAAGAACGAATCAAAACCTCTGTTGCGTGGAATGTAGGCACTCTTGAAAAATCCGAGATGCCACTGAAAGTAGATAAGAGTTGTACGTTAATTGACGTTCTCAGGAGCTGCAGTGCAATTAAGACACGATTACTCTATCTACAACCTGAAATAGAATGCGACAAGAAATGCGATTATGTTCCTCTCAACTGAGCAGGATGTGCACACTGCGTAGGAGCTACTGGTGAGACACGACTAATGTCCAGCAGTGAGTTAAGGTTTCAGGCAAAAATCCGTCTTTGATAAGAAAATGCACAATTGAACTTGCACTAACTCATGTCGCAGTCCGACACTCCAGAAAGCGGACAACCTGATCATGGTCCCACAAACAGAAACACAGATTTTTTTAACCTTCCAGAGGCTAACCTCTCCTAGCTAGTAGCGCAGGGAATCATCGAGCAAATCCTCAGTGTTCCCTTCATATCGTGCAGATTTAATGCTCCAGGGAGATCTTCGCATTATTCAGGGGAATGAGCAAAACAACTCAAAGATGTGTGACACTACTTTTAAGAGCCTTTTGAGCTTCGTTTTATTCAGGGAAAGTCCATGTCAGGGGTGTTGTTTACTCAGGTCTTCAGCGGTTACTCTCGGGTTTTTGGGAGAAAGGTTTGGAGAAATGATCTATGGAATATTTTAGTCTTTCCACTTTGAGAACTATTTTATTTTGTCTACAGGGCAAGTAGGGCCGGTAGTTTTGCAATAGTTTTGACAAATTCACCCTGTACAATTTTTTTGTTCTTTTGCATAGGAGGACAGGTCGGTATTGTCACAGTCCCAGGGGGACTGTGGTAATGGGTACTCTGTCAGGAATGTTCGTTGGAAATTACGGATTATTAAACCCCTGAAAAACCAATATGGGCATGGCTCAAACTTTATTTAAGCCCTAAAATAAGCGGCCTTCGCACTGCAAACTTAAGTGGGCAAACTCTCGTTAACTGACTTCAAAAAGTTGGCAAACTCGTTCCTTCACACCTCAAACGCACGTCAAATCACAACACACGGTAAGATGCACATGGCCGACTTATTAGTGGAGTGACACTCGCGTAGATCAGGGGAGGAAATTTGCCAGTGCTGTGACGGTGAGGAAGAGCCCAAAGAATGTCTGCGTAGGAGGCTACTGGTAGACAAGACTATAGGCACTTATAGATTAGCTAGTAAAGTAGCATGACATATTACACTGCGACGATTTTTTTCCCAATTATGCTCAGAATTATGCTCGTTTTTCAAAAGGATGCTATATGCTTTTCAAACAAGAAATACAAAACAATTCGAATTATCCTTGTACATTTATTATTAATACGCATGAGATGCCCCTGGTCTTGTGTTTGCTTTTGTTTTGGCTTTGGGATCGGATCTCTGTTAATTTTTTGAGTGGTTTCTGGCCTGCCGGTTGACTGTTCTTCTTCTCACATGGAATTTGCTCGAAGCCATTTTGTTGGCCCGACGCCACATTGGCACCGACACAGCCTCACTTTCCGGTGAACTTCCGATGTGCCTTGGCACTAACTTTGTCCCAGTCCCCTCCCAAGACATTGCAACTAAACTATAGACAGAACTTGAAAATTATCATTCTTACAGTCCAAGCAGGTTATGTTCCCTTCAAAAAAAATTTTAAAATGCTGTTATGCTAGATGCTAGCTACTAAAACAAAAAGTGCAAAAATCATGCTCGTTTTTCTAATTATGCCAAAAAATTATGTCAGCACAATTTATAATGCATAGACTGGACTTGAGATGGCAGCAGAAATCAAGCCTAAAACGAAAACTAAGCATTCTAATTTCATTACCATTTCTCAAGTGAAACATACAGTAAACAGATCTTTGACAGCTAAATAGTGGCATTTCATCTTGATCCAAAGGGAGACCAAAAACCTTGATTTATACCCCTAACAACAGTGACACAGAGAGCATCACGACCTTTCTTTTCATATGGAGCCCCCCCCCCCCACCCCCCTCTGGAACCACAGTGTAGCAGTCATAACTGCACAAAATCCAGCAGTCCCTATATGTTTCCCGTGCATGTTAAACTATTCAATGAATAATTGCATGCATATTAGTCACTTTGCCACATGCTTGAAATGAAATGACTACAGCAGCGGTAGATCAAGGGGAGCACTCTGGGGGCTTTCCTCCTCCTCTTATTTTGGGTCAAAAAAGAAGATATCAAGGAAGGAAGGAAGAAAAGCCAGCATGGCAAGCAAAACACCCCCCCCCCCCCCCTCCCCACTAGCTCAAGGGTGTGGATCTTCCACAAAAAAAGTGTCAACAACTAAGGAGACTGTTTAATAAATCTCTGCTCAAGCACAGACAAAACCAACCTTGTTCCCAGGACCCTTGGTACCAGGTTGGAATGAAACTCAGATTTACACATGGTACCCACCGCGCCTCAAACAGGAGGTGAAAGTGTTGTTGAGAGTAGGAATTGAAGAAGAGACCTCAGTCTGTACTTACAAGCTGGTCAGTAAAAGTAACCATCAGCACAATCAATATTTTTTATACCTTGCCAATAGCATGTGTTTGGTAGTCTTGCTCTTTCAGATACTGAGGTAGAAATACTTCATCAAGACCAACTCCAAACGGTAAAGCAGCAGAAATTACTCGATGCTGCATACCTTAAAAATCAAAACAAACACATGTAGAACACAGTGTGGTTTTACTGGTAATTGCTTATGCAGAAAGAGGTACATGCCTCAGCTGCAGAAATGAGCTCTTCATTTACAGACAATTAATGTCCTTTTCAAATGCAGGGGCTCACATGGGGGATAGGATTGTAAATAGCAAATACTCAACATTAATGGTTATTATGGGGTATACAAAGTAATATCTATGAACAATGTGCTTGTAATCCTCAAATGGACCCTTTGCCGAAGGGAAATTGGGAACTTACTGAACAAGTGTAAAATATGTTGGGCTTTTAAGATTCAAATTGTGGGGAAGTGCAAGGACTCAATGCTTGTGGTTACAATTGCAAACAAGAGCAGACCAACATAACATTATTACAAACTATACACTATCCACTAAGCAATGGGTACCAATTACTACTCTGTTGAATAACCAAGGACCATGGCCCATTAAAGGAACTGCTTCAGTAATTCTGGGAAAGGACTATTATGATGGATGAATACAATGGTTTCTCAAAAATAGTCCTTAAAGAGATTTTAAAGCTAATGACTTACCAGTATGTATTGGATATCGTCCAGTCATAATAGCACTGCGTGTGGGTGAACAAATTGGCAGTACATAGTAATTGTTCAGAATAACTCCACTATTTGCCAGATCATCAATATTAGGAGTTGGAATTTGGTCTGAGCCATGAAAACTCACATCATCCCAGCCCTGTAATGAACATGGACCAATTATTAATATCAATACTATACAGTATCTGAGCCATGTGGTCTTGACTAGTCTAGTATCATTTATCAGATCAATATCAGTATCTGGGCAACTGCGCACCTACCCCTCCCCTAACCCAACATGTTATAATAAGTTAGTGAAGTTTGTCTTACTGTTGGGTTAGGGGAGGGGTAGGTGCGCAGTTGCACAGATACTGATATTGATCCCATTTATCTGGGTGTAGATACAAGCAGAAAGGCCAATTTGAATCAACTGACCTAGTAACTTTCTAAAATAATTTTATCACAATTACATGCATATACCAGTACATGTACGAACTTTGTTGAATTCAAAATGTTTTGAAAGGGTGTGTGGGTGATAAGGACAGGGGGTAATGAGCTGTAAGTTAACATCAGTATACAAGGAAACACATGACCCCAATATTAATTTATGATTAATGACATCATTGACACATTCGGCTATCACAGAATTTTGATGTCATCTGTGATCTATTACTGAACAGACACATTGCAACATGGAATCTATTTGTTAATGATTTACTAGTATGTATGCATATTAAGTGGGACATGACCACCGAAAAGTGCATGGTGTTATGGGGTTTAAAATAACAAAGAATAAAAACATGCAACAAAATAAAATGTTATTTTTTTAATAAAATAAAAAAATCTTCTGACCTTGCATGGCTTCATTTCTCCATTTGGCCAATTTCATCAAACCTCAAAACTGCAGACCCCAAACAATAATAGGCCAAAACCAGGCAAGGTGATTGTAAAGAAAATAAGAAGTTTCTTTAAAAGTAATGCACTTATCAGTGGCCATCCCAGGGGGTTGACCCTAGGGACATACGGGGGAATAACGCTGGATTTGCTGATTTTTGTTGCCAATTTTTGGCCCAGGATGGGGGCATTGGACCACTTTTGCACTTCGGAGGCAAGATACAGGGGAAAGACCCACGTGATTTGTAACATCGCTGCCATCTTGAAAATGAAAGATCTGGACTACAGGGACTGGGTATACCGTTATAGCCCCCTATAGTAAACACAGGCCAAAGTAAGTGCATGTTCATTGAAATTGTCATTCTATGACTTACAGATATAAAGCTGAACCTCGCTGTGTGCAGAAAACAGGTGGACTAGCTATTTTTGCTTACTGTATAAATTATTGCTAAACTTTTATTAACAGTTATGCAGGAAATTATGTTACAATTTGTGAGTCCTTTCCAATTATGCTTCCCGGGGGAGGAACAGTGGTAGCTATTTGTGGAAGAATATTGGCCTTGGGTAGGTGGAATTTGCAATGTCTTGTGAAAAATCCAGGGGTTCCCCGGGGTGAATCCCGGGCCCAGGGGGGTACTCCCAGAAAAATTTGGGGGGGTGTGCAGCCCGCTGCCCAAAACCCTCACCCTATTTAATTTATGACCAGAATCTGTGATATTCCCTACCCTATTTATGACCTGACCAAAAATTCGAAACCCTATTTATGACCTAAACCTTATATCAAAATCCTGCTTCAGACCTGCGTTATAATTGGATCCCTAGTTCAGACCAACGTTAAATTACCATAAACATAATTTGTGAAGGGCTTTTGCTGAGTTTCTTTTCTATAATGATGAAAAGGTGGTTTCTCTTACCCATATCAAGGCAAGAGTACCAAAACCATACCCTATTTATGACCAAAATGGCCAAACTCAGCTAAAATCGATACCATATTTATGACCAAAACCAAAAAAACGGCATCCCTGGGGGCCCGCGGAGGTCGGGTACTCCCTTATATGGGCTATATAGATATGCTGCGGGCCCCCAAGGGTATGGTTTTTTGGTTTTGGTCATAAATATGGTATCGATTTTAGCTGAGTTTGGCCATTTTGGTCATAAATAGGGTATGGTTTTGGTACTCTTGCCTTGATATGGGTAAGAGAAACCACCTTTTCATCATTATAGAAAAGAAACTCAGCAAAAGCCCTTCACAAATTATGTTTATGGTAATTTAACGTTGGTCTGAACTAGGGATCCAATTATAACGCAGGTCTGAAGCAGGATTTTGATATAAGGTTTAGGTCATAAATAGGGTTTCGAATTTTTGGTCAGGTCATAAATAGGGTAGGGAATATCACAGATTCTGGTCATAAATTAAATAGGGTGAGGGTTTTGGGCAGCGGGCTGCACACCCCCCCAAATTTTTCTGGGAGTACCCCCCTGGGCCCGGGATTCACCCCGGGGAACCCCTGGATTTTTCACAAGACATTGCAAATTCCACCTACCCAAGGCCAATATTCTTCCACAAATAGCTACCACTGTTCCTCCCCCGGGAAGCATAATTGGAAAGGACTCACAAATTGTAACATAATTTCCTGCATAACTGTTAATAAAAGTTTAGCAATAATTTATACAGTAAGCAAAAATAGCTAGTCCACCTGTTTTCTGCACACAGCGAGGTTCAGCTTTATATCTGTAAGTCATAGAATGACAATTTCAATGAACATGCACTTACTTTGGCCTGTGTTTACTATAGGGGGCTATAACGGTATACCCAGTCCCTGTAGTCCAGATCTTTCATTTTCAAGATGGCAGCGATGTTACAAATCACGTGGGTCTTTCCCCTGTATCTTGCCTCCGAAGTGCAAAAGTGGTCCAATGCCCCCATCCTGGGCCAAAAATTGGCAACAAAAATCAGCAAATCCAGCGTTATTCCCCCGTATGTCCCTAGGGTCAACCCCCTGGGATGGCCACTGATAAGTGCATTACTTTTAAAGAAACTTCTTATTTTCTTTACAATCACCTTGCCTGGTTTTGGCCTATTATTGTTTGGGGTCTGCAGTTTTGAGGTTTGATGAAATTGGCCAAATGGAGAAATGAAGCCATGCAAGGTCAGAAGATTTTTTTATTTTATTAAAAAAATAACATTTTATTTTGTTGCATGTTTTTATTCTTTGTTATTTTAAACCCCATAACACCATGCACTTTTCGGTGGTCATGTCCCACTTAATATGCATACATACTAGTAAATCATTAACAAATAGATTCCATGTTGCAATGTGTCTGTTCAGTAATAGATCACAGATGACATCAAAATTCTGTGATAGCCGAATGTGTCAATGATGTCATTAATCATAAATTAATATTGGGGTCATGTGTTTCCTTGTATACTGATGTTAACTTACAGCTCATTACCCCCTGTCCTTATCACCCACACACCCTTTCAAAACATTTTGAATTCAACAAAGTTCGTACATGTACTGGTATATGCATGTAATTGTGATAAAATTATTTTAGAAAGTTACTAGGTCAGTTGATTCAAATTGGCCTTTCTGCTTGTATCTACACCCAGATAAATGGGATCAATATCAGTATCTGTGCAACTGCGCACCTACCCCTCCCCTAACCCAACAGTAAGACAAACTTCACTAACTTATTATAACATGTTGGGTTAGGGGAGGGGTAGGTGCGCAGTTGCCCAGATACTGATATTGATCTGATAAATGATACTAGACTAGTCAAGACCACATGGCTCAGATACTGTATAGTATTGATATTAATAATTGGTCCATGTTCATTACAGGGCTGGGATGATGTGAGTTTTCATGGCTCAGACCAAATTCCAACTCCTAATATTGATGATCTGGCAAATAGTGGAGTTATTCTGAACAATTACTATGTACTGCCAATTTGTTCACCCACACGCAGTGCTATTATGACTGGACGATATCCAATACATACTGTAAGTCATTAGCTTTAAAATCTCTTTAAGGACTATTTTTGAGAAACCATTGTATTCATCCATCATAATAGTCCTTTCCCAGAATTACTGAAGCAGTTCCTTTAATGGGCCATGGTCCTTGGTTATTCAACAGAGTAGTAATTGGTACCCATTGCTTAGTGGATAGTGTATAGTTTGTAATAATGTTATGTTGGTCTGCTCTTGTTTGCAATTGTAACCACAAGCATTGAGTCCTTGCACTTCCCCACAATTTGAATCTTAAAAGCCCAACATATTTTACACTTGTTCAGTAAGTTCCCAATTTCCCTTCGGCAAAGGGTCCATTTGAGGATTACAAGCACATTGTTCATAGATATTACTTTGTATACCCATAATAACCATTAATGTTGAGTATTTGCTATTTACAATCCTATCCCCCATGTGAGCCCCTGCATTTGAAAAGGACATTAATTGTCTGTAAATGAAGAGCTCATTTCTGCAGCTGAGGCATGTACCTCTTTCTGCATAAGCAATTACCAGTAAAACCACACTGTGTTCTACATGTGTTTGTTTTGATTTTTAAGGTATGCAGCATCGAGTAATTTCTGCTGCTTTACCGTTTGGAGTTGGTCTTGATGAAGTATTTCTACCTCAGTATCTGAAAGAGCAAGACTACCAAACACATGCTATTGGCAAGGTATAAAAAATATTGATTGTGCTGATGGTTACTTTTACTGACCAGCTTGTAAGTACAGACTGAGGTCTCTTCTTCAATTCCTACTCTCAACAACACTTTCACCTCCTGTTTGAGGCGCGGTGGTACCATGTGTAAATCTGAGTTTCATTCCAACCTGGTACCAAGGGTCCTGGGAACAAGGTTGGTTTTGTCTGTGCTTGAGCAGAGATTTATTAAACAGTCTCCTTAGTTGTTGACACTTTTTTTGTGGAAGATCCACACCCTTGAGCTATGGGGAGGGGGGGGGGGGGGTGTTTTGCTTGCCATGCTGGCTTTTCTTCCTTCCTTCCTTGATATCTTCTTTTTTGACCCAAAATAAGAGGAGGAGGAAAGCCCCCAGAGTGCTCCCCTTGATCTACCGCTGCTTAGTCATTTCATTTCAAGCATGTGGCAAAGTGACTAATATTGCATGCAATTATTCATTGAATAGTTTAACATGCACGGGAAACATATAGGGACTGCTGGATTTTGTGCAGTTATGACTGCTACACTGTGGTTCCAGAGGGGGGTGGGGGGGGGGGGCTCCATAGGAACAGAAAGGTCGTGATGCTCTCTGTGTCACTGTTGTTAGGGGTATAAATCAAGGTTTTTGGTCTCCCTTTGGATCAAGATGAAATGCCACTATTTAGCTGTCAAAGATCGTTTTACTGTATGTTTCACTTGAGAAATGGTAATGAAATTAGAATGCTTAGTTTTCGTTTTAGGCTTGATTTCTGCTGCCATCTCAAGTCCAGTCTATGCATTATAAATTGTGCTGACATAATTTTTTGGCATAATTAGAAAAACGAGCATGATTTTTGCACTTTTTGTTTTAGTAGCTAGCATCTAGCATAACAGCATTTTAAAATTTTTTTTGAAGGGAACATAACCTGCTTGGACTGTAAGAATGATAATTTTCAAGTTCTGTCTATAGTTTAGTTGCAATGTCTTGGGAGGGGACTGGGACAAAGTTAGTGCCAAGGCACATCGGAAGTTCACCGGAAAGTGAGGCTGTGTCGGTGCCAATGTGGCGTCGGGCCAACAAAATGGCTTCGAGCAAATTCCATGTGAGAAGAAGAACAGTCAACCGGCAGGCCAGAAACCACTCAAAAAATTAACAGAGATCCGATCCCAAAGCCAAAACAAAAGCAAACACAAGACCAGGGGCATCTCATGCGTATTAATAATAAATGTACAAGGATAATTCGAATTGTTTTGTATTTCTTGTTTGAAAAGCATATAGCATCCTTTTGAAAAACGAGCATAATTCTGAGCATAATTGGGAAAAAAATCGTCGCAGTGTAATATGTCAGTCTACTTTACTAGCTAATCTATAAGTGCCTATAGTCTTGTCTACCAGTAGCCTCCTACGCAGACATTCTTTGGGCTCTTCCTCACCGTCACAGCACTGGCAAATTTCCTCCCCTGATCTACGCGAGTGTCACTCCACTAATAAGTCGGCCATGTGCATCTTACCGTGTGTTGTGATTTGACGTGCGTTTGAGGTGTGAAGGAACGAGTTTGCCAACTTTTTGAAGTCAGTTAACGAGAGTTTGCCCACTTAAGTTTGCAGTGCGAAGGCCGCTTATTTTAGGGCTTAAATAAAGTTTGAGCCATGCCCATATTGGTTTTTCAGGGGTTTAATAATCCGTAATTTCCAACGAACATTCCTGACAGAGTACCCATTACCACAGTCCCCCTGGGACTGTGACAATACCGACCTGTCCTCCTATGCAAAAGAACAAAAAAATTGTACAGGGTGAATTTGTCAAAACTATTGCAAAACTACCGGCCCTACTTGCCCTGTAGACAAAATAAAATAGTTCTCAAAGTGGAAAGACTAAAATATTCCATAGATCATTTCTCCAAACCTTTCTCCCAAAAACCCGAGAGTAACCGCTGAAGACCTGAGTAAACAACACCCCTGACATGGACTTTCCCTGAATAAAACGAAGCTCAAAAGGCTCTTAAAAGTAGTGTCACACATCTTTGAGTTGTTTTGCTCATTCCCCTGAATAATGCGAAGATCTCCCTGGAGCATTAAATCTGCACGATATGAAGGGAACACTGAGGATTTGCTCGATGATTCCCTGCGCTACTAGCTAGGAGAGGTTAGCCTCTGGAAGGTTAAAAAAATCTGTGTTTCTGTTTGTGGGACCATGATCAGGTTGTCCGCTTTCTGGAGTGTCGGACTGCGACATGAGTTAGTGCAAGTTCAATTGTGCATTTTCTTATCAAAGACGGATTTTTGCCTGAAACCTTAACTCACTGCTGGACATTAGTCGTGTCTCACCAGTAGCTCCTACGCAGTGTGCACATCCTGCTCAGTTGAGAGGAACATAATCGCATTTCTTGTCGCATTCTATTTCAGGTTGTAGATAGAGTAATCGTGTCTTAATTGCACTGCAGCTCCTGAGAACGTCAATTAACGTACAACTCTTATCTACTTTCAGTGGCATCTCGGATTTTTCAAGAGTGCCTACATTCCACGCAACAGAGGTTTTGATTCGTTCTTTGGATTTGGAGTGGCAAAGCTGACTACTGGGACCACTCCCAAGCTGAAGAGGGCTTCTGGGGGTTTGACCTTCACAACAACACGACGGTATAAATACTCTACCTCATTTTCAATCATTTTTCCATTATTCCCTCCTTCTTTTGAGTCCCTACTCCTCCCTTCCCCGTTCTTAATTGGCTGTTTCGAGATAATTTATTTCATTGGACAACAAGTATATAGAAACTATGTGAATTATGTTTAGAGACACGAAGCCAATGAAATGAATTCGAAGTTACCGGGGCGGTAGACAGAAAATCGTTATGTCCATGGTTAAATTCTCTTCCTAGGTATTTATAAGCAGTGTAATATTACATCCCTCTCAGAAAAAGCAACAGAAATAACAGCAACTCAAAATTACGGAGGCAGGCCACCTCGGTTTGATTCATAGTGGCTACAGACCAAGGTTATGAAATAGGAATCCTACAATTTGGAGAAGTTATTGTCAGGAATTGTCTAATGTTACTTTTTTTGGTGTTACGCTTTGTAAATATTGTTATTATTACGATGTTTTTTCAGACTGCATGGCCTAATTTAAAAATCATAATAGCGAAGATATCGGTGACATCACTACTGTTTCGTATCTGAGTCAGACCAGCTTTTTCCTTTCTAGCCTGTTTGGGATGAATGGGGCCACTACGGAACGGATCTTTTTACCGAGAAGGCTGTGGATGTCATAAACGCACATGACACTTCCAAGCCGATGTTTAGTATCTTGCCCACCAAGCTGTGCACAACGCCAATGGAAATCAACTTATCCAGCACCACAGGATGTAATTAACAAATTTAAAACATATTAAAGACGAACGAAGAAGGATATTTGCTGCCATGGCGACTGTGTTGGATCAATCTGTAGGCAAGTACTGATGAGAAACACATGTAAAAAAGCTTTTAACACGCCTCAGTGATATTATTGTGGGAGGCGCGGTGGTTCATGGTTAAAGCGCTTGTCTCCGGATCGACGGTCCTGGTTCGAACCTGGCGGGGACATTGTGTTGTGTTCTTGGGCTAGACACTTACTCTCACAGTGCCTCTCTCCACCCAGGTGGTCTAAATGGGTACCGGCGAATTTATTGCTAGGGGTAACCCTGCGATGGACTAGCATCCCATCCAGGGGGAGTAGAAATACTCTTAGTCCCTCCATCCGGGATAAGCCCTCCGGCCTGATGGGCCACTTGGCTCGTATGCAGACCTTACCTTTACCTTAGTGATTATTACTTTATATGAATACTATTTAACAAATTCACGGTCGGTTTTTCATGCATCTGTCCTACTTTTGATCATGAATTCGTCATAACATTGTCCAAAGTAGCTGTGGCTTCACGAGGCGATAGTTGAGTGGATTCGCAGATACTTTGACAATGTTATGACAAATTCGTCATCATAACAGGGTAGACCCATGAAAAAACTGACATCAATTTGTTTCTTATGGTAAGAAAATTGTCAAATTGTCCGCTCTCGCTCATTGCCGCATCCCATAAATTATAAACTCATGTGTCTGTCTGCAGATTGACAATGAAAATTAGCCAAATTGAGGGTACAAGAATTTCTGCAGTTATTGTAAAATATGAACTCTAGATTTCAATGAGGTCGGCCGAATCAACTATTTAAACAGCAGAGTGTTTCTGTCGAGGAACTATCGGCTGATAGTTGCCCCCGCGGAAAATTTGATGTTCTTAAAACAACCATTGTAAAAGTACAACCATTGTAAAAGGAGTTGTAATTAGCAGTTTGTTTCGTTTCTAGAGTAAAAACCGTGTGCACATCCTTGCTTCAGTTGAGGAGGACATAATTGCATTTCTTGTCACATTCACTATTTCAGGTTGTAGATGCTCTGAAAGCTCGTCACATGTACAACAACTCAGTGATAATCCTTCTCTACTGATAATGGAGGACCTGCAGTGGTCTTGATGGCAACAGTGCCTGTAATTATCCACTGAGAGGAATGAGACAACACTTTGGGAAGGTGCTTTGTTAGCTGATTATCAAATTAACTAAGGCCGTCGCTTTAGGCCTTTATGGGAAGCTGGTATTTAGCGCAAACCATTATTTAAGCAATAGACCACAGTTTATAGACTGATAAACAACGCAGGATGTGGTAGAGCACGAGAATAATTCGAGAAAACTGCGCTTGCGTAGTGGTCATCTCACGGCAGAGACTACGTGAATGAATTTCTTACAAGATTCTTTCAAACTTAGTCAGAAAAGTTATTATTTTCTAAGTTATCGATGACAACATTTGGTTCTGAAATGTCAGTGATTTCGTAACAACACCTTGCTCTTCCTAATTCCTGTCCTCGTCCTTCTTCAGGAGGGCGTGCGCGGTGTGGCGCTAGTTCACAGTCCCCTGTTAGGCACCAAAGGCCGAGTAAGCATGGACATGATGCACGCAACAGACTGGGTCCCAACCCTCTACGGGCTGGCAGGACGGAACACCAGCAAGTGGAAAACTTGGATGGTTTTGACATGTGGCCCACCTTGGCTCATGGAGAACAGAATCCACGCACTGAAATATTGCCTCAATATCGATGGCGACGATTCTGCGCTTCGTTTTCAGCAGTGGAAATTTGTTAATACAAGTAATGTTCATCTTTCTTACCTTATTTCAATTCCATCATCGAGTTCACAGTTCTTAATACGCCACGTTCGATATATCAATATTCTAACATGGCTCCGAGGCTTTCAGGTCAAACTTCTATATTTGGTGTTGTTTTCTTTGTATCCAAGTCTCTTTTGGGAATTGACACACAAAAGGAAACTAAAAAATTTGCAATTTTGACCGAAAGCCTCGGAGCCATGTTAGAATATTGATATATCGAACGTGCGCCTATTTCGAACTTACGGGTGACGCAACTTATGCTTGAACCCAGACCTTTCCAAAAGACCAAGTTAACGACACGTAAGTAAACACTACGCTTATCACGCCTCTCAAACAGTATTTTTTTTATTTACGCAAGAAAATTGATGAAAATAAAGCAACGTGAAGTTTCGACGACTTCATGTTATCACTGTCAAATGAATACATTGAAATAACGGCACAAGGCATATTTACAGAAATTTGGATGTAAAGAAATAAATTAACAAAGGTGACATGGTAAAACGTTTCGCGCGAATGGAATCTGATTGCGTGTTCAGTTTGTTCTAAATCCACAGCATTTCAAAGATCAAACATTCGAGTTTGCCTCTGCATTTTTTTACGACTCGAAAGTTCTTTATTAGTCTTGTGTTCAGCCATACTCGTCTCTGAAATGTTCTCCTATCACCGAATACTTATGTTTTTCCTACGAGTTGATTGAGGTCTACCCAATATAATTTGTAATCGCACAAACCGCATGTGAATTTGTTTATTACACTTGCCGGTTATCAGAGGAGGCTTATATAAAACTTCCTTTCTCCGTATTTTATTAGGTACTGCTCTCAGTAAATGGTATCCTCGTCCAGGATTTACAGAGTCCAGTAGGTCCTTCAGGGATACACCTCTAAAGAATGTAATGTTAATTGCTCTGGGGAGCCCCGGTCACGCCAGCGGAGTGCAGAGAAAAGCCTGCCTGTTCACATTGAAGATGATCCATGTGAGTACTACAATGTCGCAGAGAAATATCCGGATGTATTGATGCAAGTTACTGAGCGTGATGGAAAAGTACAAAAAGTCCATGGTTCCACCAGATACAAACCAAAGACGAAGCTGCTGACCCAAATGCTCACCGGAGCGTTTGGACACCGTGGCGGGATTAGAAATCGTCAGGGAGAAAACCTGGCTAGAACTAACTGTTAGAAGGCTGGACACTTGGGATCGCTTTATATAGAGTCAGCGTTTTCACATGACGTACACAGGGGTCATATTGGTGGTCTAAACAGTTAAATGTTTGTCCTTTGGGCAATGAATTCCTTTCCGTGATATTGTTTAGGAACACCAATAGAAATACCTTTATAAAAAAAAATCATCTTTATTTGATAATTTTTATGTAGCTACGATATTTCTTGTCCCTTCCGTTCGCTCAAGATCTAGTTGTCTAAGAGCAGCCTTGATTTCAAGAAATGGTTAGCTACATTTGTATGTTGGTGAATGCTTTTTATCTTGATGCTATGTAAACGTTTTGTAGTTAATTAAAAATAATATAACATATTCAGTGTGATGGTAGATAACCGAGTTCAACCTTAAGCCTCAAAATTTTCCCTTACTTCATGGAGATGATTATCGGTAAGAGTTTAAAAACTCGTGTTTCAAGGGTGAAATGACTAGAAATAGACCCTGAAAATTGCCACAAACGTAACGAGGAAAGTTAATTGGAAGAACAGAACAGTCTGAAGTCTGGTATAACACAAAGCTCGAGTCTACACAGTGACTGGTCTTGACGCACTGCGTCGTTCAAGACGTATTTCGAAGGACAGTTTGTCTAGACGTATCGTGCGCTTGTTCCCGTCTGTAGGAAGTTTACGAAACCACGACGGCAACGGCAACGGGAACGCCACTAAATAAAAAGAATTAATGAGCAGACAATGGCTGTGCACGTGCGTTATGATTCTTGCTACATTTCTTTGCCTCTGCAAGACAAGACGTATTAAGGCCGCCGCACACTAGCCGATTTTTTGTCGCAGAACTGCAGATTTTTTGTCGGGGTCAAATTCGTCCGGACATCAGCTCACCGCACACTAGCCGATTTTTTGTCGCGACTGACCGCGTTTAGTCTTGAGGTCGAGTCGATCTCCACCATGTTTGAAAAGAGGCTTGTTCACGTGACTTTCATGACAATTCCTCATCGGCTGAGGCACGGGCGGGCCCCGAAAAATTATCTTTGCCCACCGCACACTAGCCGACAAGGCCCGACAAGACGTTTTGAGATCTAGCACTGTCAGTTATCGCCCGACAAGCCCCGATTTTGTCGCAGACTTGTCTGAATTCACCGCACACTAGCCGATAAGTCAAGATTTTTTGTCGGTCGACAAAAAAAAATGGCTAGTTTGCGGTAGCCTTAAAATTATGACCAAATCTGCGAATGTCTGGAGAACGTGACCTACGGCGACTCATTTTTAATTTTTATGGACTTCACATTAAACTAATCTCCTTACAGCAGAAATACACAAGGCTTAAAGTTTAAGAAACTTCTATTAGGAGCTAAATTAAGTAGTTTAATACAGTTTCTAATCTGAGTAATTACATAAGAAATAGAACTTTCTGGAATGTTCTTTATATATACAGATTGGTTACAGCTGAATGAACCTCCGGTTCTAGATGTTCTAGGACTGACTTCGACAATTTTTCGTAACATGTTATTTCATTGATAAAATGAACAACAAACGTTGCTTACATACATTATACCGGCCAACTTTTTCCGAGATATAGCGTGAGATTTTTATCCTGGGAGTGCCGGGATTTTGAAGACGACCACGATCATTTCCGAAGATTCCCGAAGAGTAGTCCGAAGCTCTCTAGGACGCGTAATAAACTGAACGCTGGCACTCAATCCTTCAGTGCTTTTCACTTCAACAAATCTGAGATGGCGGAGGAACGGTAATGTCATTTATTCATTTTACACATGGTGTTCGTTCCTTAGATGGGTGGTAAGTGTAAGTTAACAGATCTTTTGCGAAAATTGTGTCAAGCAAGAGGGGAACAACTCACATTTTTCAGTTCAGGCGCTAAGAAAATTAGGCCCGCAGGCGTGAAGCAGGCGTGCAGATCGGAAGTTTTCAACCGGCCCTGCGTGGTACCTCACGCCCTAAGGCGTGAGAGTTTACCGGTATACAATACATGCCCTAAATCATGTTTTATATTTTCACTTGTGGAAACATAGTTTTTAATTCTTATTTAACACATGTTTTCTTACTCGACGAGATTTTGGTAAACAAAAATCAAGGAAAAAGAGTTTGATCTTGTTGCTGTTAATGGAGAAGGGAGGACTATCACTCTTTTGCAATGATTAGAGGAAACATGTTCACCCGCGCGGAGAGGACTTCACGTGTTCAACCTATCTAAGCTTGTTGTGCCCTTGCGGTGTGTGTTACTAAGATCATTGTATCTGCGTAATATCTCTCCTTTTTAACTAGTTTTTAGTAATTTTTGTGGGTATATAACGAAATTTAAAAATCTTACTGAAAATCGCCTACCCTAGCCTTAGCCACCCGAATAGATTTCTAAAAAATACCCTTGGCGATTTTGTTGCGACAGCTGTCTGTTTTGTTTTAATAACACTGCCGTTTTCAAATGTCTAATAGCTATAGCGTTTGACGACTTTATAGCCTTAAATACTGCTCGTGACAACTGCTAAATGGGGAGAAGAGAGGGTTTTTCGCTTTTGACTTCAGGCGCCGTCGTATGGACGAAATATTTTTAAATTTTATCCCTGTTTTCGTTAGTTAAGAAAGATTGAAACTTGTTTAGCTTCCCTATTTGAAACTTACAGAGATTGGGACCGAACATATGTTTGGCTTACCTCGTACCACAGTCGATAAAAAATTACAACTAACACTTTTAATTCGAATTATTTAATAAGGAGGGCATGCGAAAACTCTGTTTGTCCTAGTCCCAACAAAAATAAACCCCAACGCTGCACATAAACACAAGTAAAAGTGTGCTATAAAGGTGAATTTTTATGAACTTTATTGTTTTTTTGGCGCAAAAGAGGAAATACAAACAGTCTTCTAGAAAATGAAATGAAATTCTACCGAGAAAATTTCCGTTTCTAACTTCTCATAGCGAACGGCACCCCCCAACCCCATCAACGGCCTGCAACTTGAGCTTCCTCGGATTTCCCGGTCTTTTCAGTTTCCCTCAAAAGAAATGAACAGAATAAAATGAACTTTAACTCGGTGTAATTTTTTTGTTAAAACTCCCATGCAAGGAAT
>JAHPZR010043951.1:0-15291 GCA_019787425.1 Platygyra sinensis
CCTTCCTTCTTCAGGGTGTTTCAGGGTGTTTACAACTGCTTTAGTTGCGCCGCGCATAACTACGGTGACCAGTCATATCTTCATACCACAGTCCGCAGTTCAAACATAATGAAATTCATATATTCCCTTGCAAGGTTCATTTAAATTGAACAAGATCTGCAAAATAGTTTGCAAGTCATTTTTGAATGCGGCAAATGGAAAGGACCTTGTGACCAACAGTTATGATGACATTAAGTTGGAAGGGTATTCGATCCAAACCTTTTTAGAAAACTCTTGCAACATAATGTTTCCAAAACGATGTGTCTTTTATCATCCAAGTTACTCATCTCGCCTTTTCCACGATATAGTAAATGACATTTCCTACGGACATAATTTTCCTTAAATAAATTTGATTCCGATACTTTTTTTCTTATGGTGAGATCAAAAAAGCCCCCGAAAACAAAGACAGGCTCTACACAAGTTCGCTCAAGAATGATAATTTTAATAACAGAATACTATGCTTTTCATTTGGAGACGCTACATACAAATAAACAGTTTAAAACTGTTAATTTAACACGATGCCACAGGTAAGTAACTGAATACAACTTTTTTAAAAACTATATTTATCTAACAAAAAATACTATGTAGAAAAAAATTTCGTTTATTCTGGTAAGTCGTACAGTTTCGTTTAACGCTACCGGACCTACCACTTATACAAAACTAAATACATCTATCTCTATGATTAACTGTCGATTTGTCTAGGAAGATCGAAGAAGACTATGCTAGCGTGCGTCCATCCAATTCAGGATGTACGCGGATAGTTGGGAGAGCATGAAGGTAGCTTCTCAGACTCATTAATAATTCCTCAAATCAAAACAAAGGAAATCACAACCGAGAAGAAGGTTTGGATACCCGGTCTCAATTAGCATAGATTTTGACGATTTTACTTCTCCGTTTACTCCTTAGTTTTTGTTTCCATTGAGAAGATATATCAAAAACTCGAGACAAAGTTTCATTTGCTATCCAATCACCTCGCTGCGCGTCGTATTTTCAACTCTCTTCTCGGTGTTTGGATATCCCGATGAAACACTAGAGAGTTTAAGCATGCCGCTTACGGCAGACGCAAAGGTTTACCTCTGATTTTCTATTCTTTTCTTGTAATCTTTAGATAAATCATACAAAAATGGAAAAATGTCACTTACTACTCACAACCAATATAAATATTTTGATTCTACTGTACAGAGAGCTGTGGACAAACGGTAAAAGTTTCCGTTTTGCCGTTTGCCGTAAACGTCATGCTTAACTCTCTACTGTCTCTCGTGTTTGATATATTACGTAAGATATGCTCGAGTCGCAGCCGAGAGCATCTCTAGCTACCTAATTGCTCTCCCAACAATCTAAGTGCATCCCAAATTAGATGGACGCACGCTAGACATTGTCCATTGCTTTTATAACATAGCAAGACATTTTTCACGCTGAAAAGTCGAAATTTCACCGACTATGACGTCAGCCTAAACCATCTCTATGAACAGCAGAACCATCCGTTTCTTTTTCAGAAAATATTAACCAATCAGAGCGCATGCCAGCATGTAGCTATGTTACAATGGTTGCTGAATTGCACTATATGAAATTTAGAGTGTCCATAACACCACTAGTGCAAATAAATGCAGGTAGAACAAACTTATCTTTGCACAGTTTGTGACGAAAATTCGATAATTCACTTAAAATACAAATCCTAATCAATTGTGCAGTGTTCAGCTTTCTAATATGAGTGCATGCACGTGCACAACGTAAGAGATTTCCCTCAAGCTAAGCTCGATAGTGAAATAAATGTTCATAATACTTTTTCTTTTAGACGAGCATGGTGACCTATATATTTTATATACATGAAAGTAATGTGAGAGGAGCGTGGGACCTAGAAAAATAGGATCTGAACCCATTGCCGGATTTCATACCGTGAGGGTCTGGGTACAATCGGTGTATTATGGGATTAACAACACAAGACCCATATATTCAGGAAGAGCACACCGAGCTTTACAAAATCCTTAAGTTTCGTGTAAATTGCGCCAATATTGAACAAGCTACAGCCATTCAAAAAGGTAAAAATTTAGTAACAAATGTATGGATTGCCGGAGACTTGTCCGGAAATCCATACATTTTCCGGACAAGTGTCCGGCAATCCATACATTTGTTACTAATTTTTTACGTTTTTGAATGGCTGTATCTTGTTCAATATTGGCCCAATTAACACGAAACTTAAAGATTTTGTAAAGCTCGATGTGCTCTTTCTGAATATATGGGTCTTGTGTTGTTAATCCCATAATACACCGATTGTACCCAGGCCCCCGACGTATGAAATCCGGCAATGACCTTCCGAACACCGGGCGAACTCTGGGACTCAGATTTTTTCCTAGGTCCCACGCTGTTGTCACATTACTTTCATATATATATTTACCGAGCTGCAATTTCACCATCACTCATTTACCTATATATTTTATTGCTTAATAATAGTGTACATATCTTTAATTTAAAAGAGTTTAAAAAATTTTTATCGGAAGGAAAAAAAGATACTGGTGAAAGCGTGCAAAAAAATGTGTACTCTGGAATGCAAATTATGACCGCGAAAACAACGACTATGCAAAAGCTTTACGTCCACGTCGTTTAAAATGGTGTGGTTTTTCGACAAATTTCATGATATTGTTCCATATGCTCGACACTTTCTACCTGTCAGGTTTTTTCCCAAGTATTACTTTAATAAATTATGCTTCGAGCTACCGCAAAATATAACTTGGACCTATGAATTACGCGCATGACAGGCATAAATTGGGTAAAGCGGCCTTCACATGACAAACTTTAGTTAGCAAACTCGTGTTGGAAAACTTCAAAAAGTTGACAAACTCTTTCCTTCACACGTCAAACTCGTGTCAAATAACAAACACGGTAATTTGCAACATGACCGCTTTTTTAGTGCAGTCGCACTAACCTACAACAGTGAAACAGAGGAAAACAAGAGAAGAAACAAAAAGCGGTGGGGAAATGGAAAGTCTCGAAACCAAGTTTGTCCGCGCGCTCCTCCGTTTTGTTTTGTTTGTTTTTAGTATCTTTGTAGGCTATAGATGATATTAAATTTCAAAAGTGTTGACTGGCGTCCCCATTTTGTGAAGTGTCACGCAAATAAATCACGTGAATAGAGCTCGTTTTGATTGGTTGACAATTACCAACACATGTTGGCCAACCGTTCACACGTCAGATACGAGTTTACCAACACGAAAAAGTTGGTGAAAAAGTTGGTGAGATTAGAGGCAAGTTCTATTTGTCGCCAAAAGTTTGCCAACTTGTTTGCCGAATTTTTTTGCTCCGTTCACACACATCCACTTGAGTTTGCCAACACGAGTTTGCCAACTTTAGTTTGCCGTGTGAAGGCCGTTTAAGATTGGCCTGTCACATCTCTTAAGCGAGAATGGTGACCTATCATTTTTATTGTGTTTTTCGAAACAGTGCTTGGTTGAGAACATTCACTTAGGCTACAATTTTCGACTTTTCTTGCAGTAGTAGGTGTTGAGAAAGAAGATGCGGACAAGCCGATGTTACCAGGATCCGCCATTTTGGATAATTGTCCTTTTGATGATGTGGAAAACACTTTTCAAGTGGGAAATCGCCGAACTGAATTGTTTCTGGTATAGAATCAGAACTAAACAAATAACTTAGCAATAAGGCGCAGACCAATCTCAAACTGTAGTAAAACCAAACAAAATCCATTGACTGATTACTGTTGAAACTCCTCTGAGAACCATCCTGATAGCTATGAGTAAAGTACTTCACTTTCACTACTAAGTCAAGAGACCCCTAGCTCCGTTGCCAAAAACTATGAAATATGATCAAATTACAGAGGTCTGGTTTTAGAATATGCTACCGGCCTGAAGACATAACCTTAGGTTTTCCGACACTCCACTGAAAACTTCAATGACTCGTTTCGTTTGTTGCACGGCTTCAATTTTCCGGAAGCAGTTAACTAATAAAGTCTAAGTTAATCTCGATTACTTACTTACACCTTCTTTTCAGTAACACTTAAAAACAAGATCCCGTTCTTTTTTTTCTTCACGGAAACGACTGCACACTGACAATTACAACGCTTCACAAACATACTGTTTCACCTTTTAAAGGCTCCTGTGTTTTGGGTTAAATTCCGGTCGTAAAACACTGTAGCGTAAAATTTACAAAGTAAATGACAACTAGGTTAATTACATTGTGTGGTCAGTTCCTCTGTGTGTAGTTACACCATAGCTTACTGCCTTTGGATGGTTTGGTGGATTCCGCTGGCCACTGCATCTGCAGCAACACCCCTCACGTGTGGATTGAAGGCGACCCCCCTTGCAAACTCATCCTGTGCTTTCTCAAAGCTTGCACCGGCCATGCGATAGATCCTATGTATCTGAAAATATAGTGTCACAAATGAATTAACAAACAAAACTTTTTCAAGTGAAATAGGGTGAATCACTAAGAGATCCGTAAAACGGTAACACCGCCTTCTTATGAAGCTTGCTTTCCCTAAAACATTAATTTTAAGTAAATTTTAGACAAGGCCTCCATGAAAAGCAGAATTTTTATTTATTTTATTTATTTGAATTGTTATTATTAAATTCTATTGTAGTTAGGTAGATAGATATACTACAATAGATAATTAAGGTCATTCCACTGAAATAGAACCTAAACTGAGATTTTTCTCAAACTTTGCCAATTGATTGTTTATATTATAGGAACTTAAATTTGGAAATAAAAATGAGGGGTCCCCATGTTAGTTTAGGAGCAACAGCACCTCGTTTATACCATATAAATCCTTATAAAAGCACCACGATTGCTTGCTAAATTCACATTTCCGACGATTGTTTTTTTTCTCAAAACTGAGAATTGGCCCATATTCATTTTACATAGAGAAATTTACTACTCAATTCAAAACGACAGAAAAAAATGATAGGTCACCGTAGTCGTTTTCGAGAAAATGACGATTTACCTCTTCAGCGAGGTCCAGTCGTAAAGAAAAAGCCGCGCGCTAATCACGCGTAAAACTATGCGCAGTAGGGATGCGCAATGCAATACTGGGGAATGACCTTAACTAAATCAACTGATGGAAAAATCGTGTATAAATTATCTTAGCTTAGCTTAGCTTAGCTTAGCTTAGCTTAGCTTAGCTTAGCTTAGCTTAGCTTAGCTTAGCTTAGCTTAGCTTAGCTTAGCTTAGCTTAGCTTAGCTTAGCTTAGCTTAGCTTAGCTTATCTTAGCTTAGCTTATCATTGAAAACGAGGTTAACAGCAACAAACGCATTAAGAGAAAGACAAGATTGAACTCCCCCTCCCATCCCCCCAAGGATTGTCGCAATTTTTCCGACGGAACCCAACAAAATGTCTTAAAATAGTCACCAAACAAAAGTCAAAAATTTTTTAAGTCACTGCCAAGTGAGAGACTTACAGAGCTTCACTTGTAAACTCAGCAGAACATGTAGAAATACCTTTACAAGAGAACAGTATCCACAATGGCACCAATGAAGAACATTGTCCCTGATGCAAACATCATAGAACCCACTGGAATGCTCCGGTGAAATGCTTGTGTTCCATTAATAAAACCACTAAAAGCAAGACAAAAAATCTAAATTTTAACAGTCATAAGAGCAAGCAAGCCATTGATCAAGTCTGCGTATGAGCCGAGTGACCTATCAGGGAGAGCTTATCCCAGTTTCTGTAGCATAAAGCGACCAGGAATATTTCTACTCCCCCCTGGATGGGATGCTAGTCCATCGCAGGGTCACCCCCTGCATTAAATTAGCCACTACCCACTGATATACCTGGGTGGAGAGAGACACTGTGAGAGTAAAGTGTCTTGCCCAAGAACATAACACAATGTCCCCAGCCAGGGCTCGAACCCAGAACGTTCAATCAGGAGTCAAATGGTTTTCAACTTCCTCACTGCCCTTGCATTACTTGTCGACCATGATGAGCCAGTTAATGAAGGCCAAACCTTTGCAATTTCAATAGCATACTTAGTATGGAACGTACCAGCATCGTTTATTGGTTGGTATCGTACTGCCTATAATGCTATGAAGTAAGTTGCAATTAAATGATAATTGGTAGTAACATATTGGTTTATGCTAGGGGGGTTTTCAATTGAGTGTCGTAAAACCAAAACCAGACCATTGCAATTACTTAGCAATTAGACTTCTCAGCCAATCTCAAACTGCTGTAAAAGCAAATTAAGTAAAGTGATTACCTGTAATTACAATATTGTACTTTAATTTGACATTCAAGTGGAAACTTTCTTATTTCTTATTTAAAGAAAGCAATTGCTGTTGAACGAGTAGTTATACCTAACTAGTTAACTTTAAATATTATAGTTTTTTAGGTGACCTGCTGCCTTTATTTTCATTGGATAGATTATATAATGACTTCTTTTTTAACTTTAATGAGCTACAAATTGTTAAACTTAAGCAAAATGTGCTCAGTTTTGTTCGATACTTTGAGAGCTTGTTGTTATTCAGGCTTCTCTACAGACTCAGTAGTAATTTCCTTGACCTCTATTTGGCAGGAATGATGGCTCCTTTTGCTTTGTTGTATTCCTTATCATCTTTTTTTGCACATATTAATCAATTTCTTTATGCTCTGGGTGTGTCTGGCTCCGGGGCCTGGTAGTTTTCTAGATCCTAAAATTGATCATCATTTTATGTCTCATTACAATATCGGGACATTGTCAAGTAGGTTGGTTATGATAGCTAAGTGTGATCAAATCAGACACCATTAGGCTTAGATATTATTTTAATGCTATTAATATTATAAGCTTTGATGGATACCTCTTTCACATGCCTTTCTTATCATACAAATATGATTGGTCCACTTTTAATGTGAATGAATATCCTGTAAATTAGATAAATAAATCCCAACCTCTGAGATCAACATACCACTGGCTCCTTGAAGTTCTGGTAATACCTCAAACGAAAAACTACAGCGTGTACAAAGCGCGGCTGTAAGACTTGTTACAAACACGCCACGCTACTCACACATCACTCCAGTCATGGTAGACCTCCACTGGCTGCCTGTGAAATTCAGAATGATTTTTAAAGTTATTTTATTTATTTTTAAGGCTGTGCATAGTATTGCACTGTCATATATTACTAGTCTTTTATCTTTTAAACAATCTAGGTATAATGTTAGGTCTGTTGGCAACGTAACACTCTAGCAAGGTCCGGAATCAAATCGGCAAAGATGACTGGAGACAGAGCCTTTGTGGTTGCGGCTCCAGTCTTATGGAATGCATTACCACCAAGTCTTAGGGTTGTTGATAACATTACTTTATTCAAGAAACAATTAAAGATGCATCTTTTTAGGAAAGCATATTTTGAGACATTTTAGATTTTTGTGATTTGATTTTTAGATTTGATTTTAGATTTTAGATTTTTATTTTTTATTTCTTTTTTTTCATATTAATTGTAAATAATGGTATCATTAGTTAGCCTTCACTTTACCAATTGGTAAAGCGCGTTAGATCACATATTGATGAATTTCACGCTATAGAAATTAAAAAAATTATTATTATTGTTATTATTATTATTAGTGGAGGTGTTGCTCATGGTTAGTGCATTTGACTCCTGATTGAACGTTCTGGGTTCGAGCCCTGGCTGGGGACATTGTGTTATGTTCTTGGGCAAGACACTTTACTCTCACAGTGTCTCTCTCCACCCAGGTATATCAGTGGGTAGTGGCTAATTTAATGCAGGGGGTGACCCTGCGATGGACTAGCATCCCATCCAGGGGGAGTAGAAATATTCCTGGTCGCTTTATGCTACAGAAACTGGGATAAGCTCTCCCTGATAGGTCACTCGGCTCATACGCAGACTTGATCAATGGCTTGCTTGCTCTTATGACTGTTAAAATTTAGATTTTTTGTCTTGCTTTTAGTGGTTTTATTAATGGAACACAAGCATTTCACCGGAGCATTCCAGTGGGTTCTATGATGTTTGCATCAGGGACAATGTTCTTCATTGGTGCCATTGTGGATACTGTTCTCCTTGTAAAGGTATTTCTACATGTTCTGCTGAGTTTACAAGTGAAGCTCTGTAAGTCTCTCACTTGGCAGTGACTTAAAAAATTTTTGACTTTTGTTTGGTGACTATTTTAAGACATTTTGTTGGGTTCCGTCGGAAAAATTGCGACAATCCTTGGGGGGATGGGAGGGGGAGTTCAATCTTGTCTTTCTCTTAATGCGTTTGTTGCTGTTAACCTCGTTTTCAATGATAAGCTAAGCTAAGATAAGCTAAGCTAAGCTAAGCTAAGCTAAGCTAAGCTAAGCTAAGCTAAGCTAAGCTAAGCTAAGCTAAGCTAAGCTAAGCTAAGCTAAGCTAAGCTAAGCTAAGCTAAGCTAAGCTAAGCTAAGATAATTTATACACGATTTTTCCATCAGTTGATTTAGTTAAGGTCATTCCCCAGTATTGCATTGCGCATCCCTACTGCGCATAGTTTTACGCGTGATTAGCGCGCGGCTTTTTCTTTACGACTGGACCTCGCTGAAGAGGTAAATCGTCATTTTCTCGAAAACGACTACGGTGACCTATCATTTTTTTCTGTCGTTTTGAATTGAGTAGTAAATTTCTCTATGTAAAATGAATATGGGCCAATTCTCAGTTTTGAGAAAAAAAACAATCGTCGGAAATGTGAATTTAGCAAGCAATCGTGTGCTTTTATAAGGATTTATATGGTATAAACGAGGTGCTGTTGCTCCTAAACTAACATGGGGACCCCTCATTTTTATTTCCAAATTTAAGTTCCTATAATATAAACAATCAATTGGCAAAGTTTGAGAAAAATCTCAGTTTAGGTTCTATTTCAGTGGAATGACCTTAATTATCTATTGTAGTATATCTATCTACCTAACTACAATAGAATTTAATAATAACAATTCAAATAAATAAAATAAATAAAAATTCTGCTTTTCATGGAGGCCTTGTCTAAAATTTACTTAAAATTAATGTTTTAGGGAAAGCAAGCTTCATAAGAAGGCGGTGTTACCGTTTTACGGATCTCTTAGTGATTCACCCTATTTCACTTGAAAAAGTTTTGTTTGTTAATTCATTTGTGACACTATATTTTCAGATACATAGGATCTATCGCATGGCCGGTGCAAGCTTTGAGAAAGCACAGGATGAGTTTGCAAGGGGGGTCGCCTTCAATCCACACGTGAGGGGTGTTGCTGCAGATGCAGTGGCCAGCGGAATCCACCAAACCATCCAAAGGCAGTAAGCTATGGTGTAACTACACACAGAGGAACTGACCACACAATGTAATTAACCTAGTTGTCATTTACTTTGTAAATTTTACGCTACAGTGTTTTACGACCGGAATTTAACCCAAAACACAGGAGCCTTTAAAAGGTGAAACAGTATGTTTGTGAAGCGTTGTAATTGTCAGTGTGCAGTCGTTTCCGTGAAGAAAAAAAAGAACGGGATCTTGTTTTTAAGTGTTACTGAAAAGAAGGTGTAAGTAAGTAATCGAGATTAACTTAGACTTTATTAGTTAACTGCTTCCGGAAAATTGAAGCCGTGCAACAAACGAAACGAGTCATTGAAGTTTTCAGTGGAGTGTCGGAAAACCTAAGGTTATGTCTTCAGGCCGGTAGCATATTCTAAAACCAGACCTCTGTAATTTGATCATATTTCATAGTTTTTGGCAACGGAGCTAGGGGTCTCTTGACTTAGTAGTGAAAGTGAAGTACTTTACTCATAGCTATCAGGATGGTTCTCAGAGGAGTTTCAACAGTAATCAGTCAATGGATTTTGTTTGGTTTTACTACAGTTTGAGATTGGTCTGCGCCTTATTGCTAAGTTATTTGTTTAGTTCTGATTCTATACCAGAAACAATTCAGTTCGGCGATTTCCCACTTGAAAAGTGTTTTCCACATCATCAAAAGGACAATTATCCAAAATGGCGGATCCTGGTAACATCGGCTTGTCCGCATCTTCTTTCTCAACACCTACTACTGCAAGAAAAGTCGAAAATTGTAGCCTAAGTGAATGTTCTCAACCAAGCACTGTTTCGAAAAACACAATAAAAATGATAGGTCACCATTCTCGCTTAAGAGATGTGACAGGCCAATCTTAAACGGCCTTCACACGGCAAACTAAAGTTGGCAAACTCGTGTTGGCAAACTCAAGTTGATGTGTGTGAACGGAGCAAAAAAATTCGGCAAACAAGTTGGCAAACTTTTGGCGACAAATAGAACTTGCCTCTAATCTCCCAACTTTTTCACCAACTTTTTCGTGTTGGTAAACTCGTATCTGACGTGTGAACGGTTGGCCAACATGTGTTGGTAATTGTCAACCAATCAAAACGAGCTCTATTCACGTGATTTATTTGCGTGACACTTCACAAAATGGGGACGCCAGTCAACACTTTTGAAATTTAATATCATCTATAGCCTACAAAGATACTAAAAACAAACAAAACAAAACGGAGGAGCGCGCGGACAAACTTGGTTTCGAGACTTTTCCATTTCCCCACCGCTTTTTGTTTCTTCTCTTGTTTTCCTCTGTTTCACTGTTGTAGGTTAGTGCGACTGCACTAAAAAAGCGGTCATGTTGCAAATTACCGTGTTTGTTATTTGACACGAGTTTGACGTGTGAAGGAAAGAGTTTGTCAACTTTTTGAAGTTTTCCAACACGAGTTTGCTAACTAAAGTTTGTCATGTGAAGGCCGCTTTACCCAATTTATGCCTGTCATGCGCGTAATTCATAGGTCCAAGTTATATTTTGCGGTAGCTCGAAGCATAATTTATTAAAGTAATACTTGGGAAAAAACCTGACAGGTAGAAAGTGTCGAGCATATGGAACAATATCATGAAATTTGTCGAAAAACCACACCATTTTAAACGACGTGGACGTAAAGCTTTTGCATAGTCGTTGTTTTCGCGGTCATAATTTGCATTCCAGAGTACACATTTTTTTGCACGCTTTCACCAGTATCTTTTTTTCCTTCCGATAAAAATTTTTTAAACTCTTTTAAATTAAAGATATGTACACTATTATTAAGCAATAAAATATATAGGTAAATGAGTGATGGTGAAATTGCAGCTCGGTAAATATATATATGAAAGTAATGTGACAACAGCGTGGGACCTAGGAAAAAATCTGAGTCCCAGAGTTCGCCCGGTGTTCGGAAGGTCATTGCCGGATTTCATACGTCGGGGGCCTGGGTACAATCGGTGTATTATGGGATTAACAACACAAGACCCATATATTCAGAAAGAGCACATCGAGCTTTACAAAATCTTTAAGTTTCGTGTTAATTGGGCCAATATTGAACAAGATACAGCCATTCAAAAACGTAAAAAATTAGTAACAAATGTATGGATTGCCGGACACTTGTCCGGAAAATGTATGGATTTCCGGACAAGTCTCCGGCAATCCATACATTTGTTACTAAATTTTTACCTTTTTGAATGGCTGTAGCTTGTTCAATATTGGCGCAATTTACACGAAACTTAAGGATTTTGTAAAGCTCGGTGTGCTCTTCCTGAATATATGGGTCTTGTGTTGTTAATCCCATAATACACCGATTGTACCCAGACCCTCACGGTATGAAATCCGGCAATGGGTTCAGATCCTATTTTTCTAGGTCCCACGCTCCTCTCACATTACTTTCATGTATATAAAATATATAGGTCACCATGCTCGTCTAAAAGAAAAAGTATTATGAACATTTATTTCACTATCGAGCTTAGCTTGAGGGAAATCTCTTACGTTGTGCACGTGCATGCACTCATATTAGAAAGCTGAACACTGCACAATTGATTAGGATTTGTATTTTAAGTGAATTATCGAATTTTCGTCACAAACTGTGCAAAGATAAGTTTGTTCTACCTGCATTTATTTGCACTAGTGGTGTTATGGACACTCTAAATTTCATATAGTGCAATTCAGCAACCATTGTAACATAGCTACATGCTGGCATGCGCTCTGATTGGTTAATATTTTCTGAAAAAGAAACGGATGGTTCTGCTGTTCATAGAGATGGTTTAGGCTGACGTCATAGTCGGTGAAATTTCGACTTTTCAGCGTGAAAAATGTCTTGCTATGTTATAAAAGCAATGGACAATGTCTAGCGTGCGTCCATCTAATTTGGGATGCACTTAGATTGTTGGGAGAGCAATTAGGTAGCTAGAGATGCTCTCGGCTGCGACTCGAGCATATCTTACGTAATATATCAAACACGAGAGACAGTAGAGAGTTAAGCATGACGTTTACGGCAAACGGCAAAACGGAAACTTTTACCGTTTGTCCACAGCTCTCTGTACAGTAGAATCAAAATATTTATATTGGTTGTGAGTAGTAAGTGACATTTTTCCATTTTTGTATGATTTATCTAAAGATTACAAGAAAAGAATAGAAAATCAGAGGTAAACCTTTGCGTCTGCCGTAAGCGGCATGCTTAAACTCTCTAGTGTTTCATCGGGATATCCAAACACCGAGAAGAGAGTTGAAAATACGACGCGCAGCGAGGTGATTGGATAGCAAATGAAACTTTGTCTCGAGTTTTTGATATATCTTCTCAATGGAAACAAAAACTAAGGAGTAAACGGAGAAGTAAAATCGTCAAAATCTATGCTAATTGAGACCGGGTATCCAAACCTTCTTCTCGGTTGTGATTTCCTTTGTTTTGATTTGAGGAATTATTAATGAGTCTGAGAAGCTACCTTCATGCTCTCCCAACTATCCGCGTACATCCTGAATTGGATGGACGCACGCTAGCATAGTCTTCTTCGATCTTCCTAGACAAATCGACAGTTAATCATAGAGATAGATGTATTTAGTTTTGTATAAGTGGTAGGTCCGGTAGCGTTAAACGAAACTGTACGACTTACCAGAATAAACGAAATTTTTTTCTACATAGTATTTTTTGTTAGATAAATATAGTTTTTAAAAAGTTGTATTCAGTTACTTACCTGTGGCATCGTGTTAAATTAACAGTTTTAAACTGTTTATTTGTATGTAGCGTCTCCAAATGAAAAGCATAGTATTCTGTTATTAAAATTATCATTCTTGAGCGAACTTGTGTAGAGCCTGTCTTTGTTTTCGGGGGCTTTTTTGATCTCACCATAAGAAAAAAAGTATCGGAATCAAATTTATTTAAGGAAAATTATGTCCGTAGGAAATGTCATTTACTATATCGTGGAAAAGGCGAGATGAGTAACTTGGATGATAAAAGACACATCGTTTTGGAAACATTATGTTGCAAGAGTTTTCTAAAAAGGTTTGGATCGAATACCCTTCCAACTTAATGTCATCATAACTGTTGGTCACAAGGTCCTTTCCATTTGCCGCATTCAAAAATGACTTGCAAACTATTTTGCAGATCTTGTTCAATTTAAATGAACCTTGCAAGGGAATATATGAATTTCATTATGTTTGAACTGCGGACTGTGGTATGAAGATATGACTGGTCACCGTAGTTATGCGCGGCGCAACTAAAGCAGTTGTAAACACCCTGAAACACCCTCGGCGCAACTAACCCGGGCTGTGAACAATCTGGTTCCATTTATAGCAACAACTGAAGTTGTTGACTATAAAACGCAAACAGCGGTTACAAACATTTGAGCTTGAACTGAATAATTTTGTACAAACATAGCATCATCAGTAAGTGATTATGTTGCGTTACAGTTAGTTGTTGAGATTTACGGTCACCACATTCAAGTCACATGACGGTTTTCCTCCACGGACTCATGCGCAAAACTTGAAAATCTTTAGCCATCAGACCACTTTGCCATCGACCTTCTCGGTATTAAAACCCCGTTTGAGCTCCCTTGATCAGAAAGGGAAGCTTACAACTATGGGCAAAACTTCGATGGATAACTCCATTTCGCAGTGAGATTCAGGAAAATGCCGTTCTCGCCCGCGACGTTATTGAAGTGTGAATTGTTTCATTTGGCGCCTGAGATCGTACAGGTCTGTTGTCGCCGAGGAGGCTTCAATTCCGGGAATGCAGGGAATAATGTAGAATATATTGTTTTTTCAGGATCCATCAGTGTGCTTCTGTGACGCAATAATGCAGCTCGAGGCCTGAAGATTTCAATCCCGTGAAGACCAAGACAAGCATCCCAGCAAGCAGCTCAAAGGTTGGTCGACCATTTCCTTTTGATCATGAGCTTCGCGTTTCGTTCTTGTTATATGTAAAAAAATGGTTTAATAACGCTTACAGGTACCTCTCTTTGTCGATTCTCGGTCCGATGCACTGCAATTTTATTGACCGAGAGGTATCTAAGCTTATAGTTTTGTATCAAATGATCCTTGTCCTGGTGTATATTAAACTGGCGTGTATTATCATTTGGCCCCGGTATGTACATGTATAAGAAAGAAAATACAGTTATGTGAAATATTGCAATTGTGCGCAATGGGCTAATGTTTGCTTTCGTTTCAAATTTTTACTACCCGATCCATTTTAATATTGTCAGAGATATTACAGTTAAATCAGATTTTCTACAGTTTTTAACTCTTTCATTTATCCGCTTACCTTTGCGCACATAGCCAACGGTATCAATTGGCGAACTCAGTAATATTCGTTTTTGTTTCAGATACTGTTTTTTGCTAATTACGGTTTTGCTTACCAGAGAATCATCTCTTATTATATTGCTTGGGGGTCCGTTGGGTCCATTTTGAGAATTTGTGACTCCTTCAGCTTACATTTTTCAGTTCTGATTTCAGATCTCACAGTTGCTTCATTTTTCTCAACGTTCCGTGTTTTATGCAGACTGAGGCGATGAAGATGATCGTTCTAACTAATTTCGATCGTCAAGCGTATAAAATAGCGTCCCACATGACTCTAGAATTCTTTTAGATGCTGATTCATTTTGTTACGGACAGGACTTTCATGAACACACACCAGTGTTTTGGTATGGTATAGATGGATTTATATAAAACACCTTATGTTCCATAGCAACCTTGCTATCAGTATCACCAATGTGAAGGAAACGGATTGAAATATTCCATGGGTGTGCACCTGTTGTGGCAACAAATTCCACACCAAAAGCCTTGAAAACTTCTCTTTGGGATGGGGGAGGGGGATATTATACGGTTTTAAGTCTGATTCCCTCCTATTGAAAATGAGGGCCAGCAGCTTCAGTGATATATAGTGTACGTGTAAATCCATTGCAGGATCAGATTCCGTACCTGCTATGGATCCTCTGTCTTAAATGAATATGTAACAATGCAATGACTTATGTAGCAATTAGAGTTGACCAGATTTACTGCTGGTTAGAAAGTGATGATAAATCAACTCAACA
>JAHPZR010043952.1:0-13837 GCA_019787425.1 Platygyra sinensis
TTGCATTTAAAATCATAGATTGAAGAGGAGCAAGAAAATCTAAGAAGGCGACAAGAGGTATGTTGTAACCTCTTTGCTGTATAAATGACCACTGAGTACATGACCTAGGGTAATCAGTATAAAATTTCTTCATACAAAAGTGTAAACACTGTTATGGAGGTAGGCAACAATACTTTAAAGAATAATCAAGAAGACAATACATGTACATGTATATTAATCTATACCAAATTTGAATCTAATAGTATTGTTGGTAAAAACATGTGTACATATGTCAGAATACTGTTAATTTATCAGCAATTTCAAATCAAAGTTGTATTTTACATGTACACATACTTTATACATCCACTGGGTTGAAATGATTATTTCATGTCCTACATGTAGGTTTACTTGGTTTCATGTAGGTCTTTGGGACATGGGATAGTCCAGGAGCTTAAAGTACAAATGCTTGAATAAAAATCGATACCAGCAAAACATGACCCAACATCCTCACCACATTTAGTCAGCTTGGTAGCTTGAGGCTAGCCAAAAATATATTGCACACTGTAGAGATTAATTTTTCGAGAATCTCACTAATAATGTAGATAAAACCAAAGTGGATTTGTGACACACATGCAGAAAATTATTTTTCTTACAAAAATATGCATCTGACCCAACTGTAACTAAAACTATATTCTATGGACTTAAATATAAACATTACTATCATGCCACAGGATTTAGAACGCAAAGCAGCAGAGCTGCAAAGAAAAGAACAAGAATTACAACGAATGCAGTTTGGAGGTAATGTTTTTATTTTCAGCCTCACGTCAGTCTAAAAGGTGTCAGTGGTTTTCTGCTGGCTGAGGAATAAAAGAAGTGGAAAACTTTTTCTTGCACACAGCTGGGAGTCTGAGTACAAGTGTTTGGGGAGGGTTTCAGGTCATGTGGCTTGTGTGAGGTTCATTTTTTGTTTTGCCATCTGCCATTTCCTGACTTGCCCCACCCATCCATCTGTGAAGTTGTAGTGAAATTATTCTTTAGCCATTGTTTTGTGTCTTTGTAAGACAGCTATGTTGTTATGTTATAAAAGGTCAGGTTGTGTGGTTCGGCTTGGTATACAACTGTAGATACCAGCAGTGTGTGAGAATTGTAATTATGTTTGATTCCAGGAATATGGTTTGCTATGATGTTCAGTATTGTCCTGCAGCCTCTGGGCCGGGTTGTTCAAAGCCTGATTAAGCTAACAGGGTTAGCGAGAATTTTGATTTCATTTTTGTAACTTTTTGGTCCAGCAATCTGTTTATAAAGATTGTTTGCCCTTCAGTTTTGAGCTGAAGTAATCTCGAGCTACACCAAATGTTAGAGGTGAAAAACATTTTTAAGCAAGAAAAAAACAGAATGTAATCCTGGGTTGAAGTTTACCGACTATCAAACAACCTGGCCTTGATGTCTAACGGGAAAGTTCATGATGTTTATCACGTTGGGGGGGGGGAAGGGGTTACTCCCAGAAAAATTGGGTGGGGTGTGCGGCCCACTTCCGAAAACCCTGACCCTATTAATGACCTACATGCATTTATGACCTGACCAAAAATTTGACACCCTATTTATGACCTGCACCTTACATCGAAATCCTGTTTCAGGCCTGCATTTTAATTGGATCCCTAGTTCAGACCAGTGCTTAATTGCCATAAACATAATTTGTGAAGGGCTTTTGTTGATTTTCTTTTCGATTATGTTGAGAAGTGGCTTCTTGCCTTACAAACATACTCATATAAAGGCTAGAGTACAAAAACCGTACCCGATTTATGACCAAAATGGCCAAAATCAGCTAAAATCAATACCTTATTTTATGACCAAAATGGCTTACATGTAAAAAGATACCCTTTGGGGCTGCACATACCTATAAAGCCCATAAGAGGGAGTCCCCGTCCCGGGGTTGAAGTGGGGTTTTGTGTATTGCTTACATGTACATGTACCTCAGTGATCCAAAAGTTACTGCTACATGAAATGTCTAGAAGTATAAATGAGAACATTTTTGTGGGATAGAATTTCTGCTGAACCGTGCTTGTAAGCAAATTTATAGTGATACTCTCTTTGGGATGGCAAATGGGTTTGTTCTGACAAGTAATCACATATTATTTTTCTTGAAATGCTTCAAAGATACAAATGTTCTTAACCCTGTCATTTATTTTCTGTTGTTTGTGTTGCAGGCTATAGAGAAAACAATTTCCCTCCTCTGCCTAAAAAATGTCCATGCAAGCCATGTTTCTTCCATGATATCAGTATTGATATTCCGATTGAATATCAGAAGACGTGCAAAGCACTGTTCTTCAGGTGGCAAGGTAAGACATTTTTTTTTATTTAAGATGAAGAGAGAGAACACAATGTATTTGTAAACATATACTGATAAACATGACTGTACATCATTCTGGACATGATACCTTTTTTTGAATATGTGATCTTTAATATAATTTTACCCAGATACAAGACAGAAATTTCTTTCTTTCTTGAGAACAGGATGATTACTTTGTGCATCACAGAATAAAATACAGCATTCTTAGTCGTTTATGGGCTAGTTTGTATTAAAACTTACATAATGGCAATATTAATAAGATTTTTCCTTTACAAGATAATGTTATGTTCTTAATTATTATATATGCAGGCCATCTGATAGGGTGCGGAAAAAAATTGAAAATTATGCGGAAATTTTCGGCAATATTATGCGGAAGAAAGTGATGATTATGCGGGAAAGACGCCAGATTGTGCGGAAATTTCTAAAATTTAACAAAGTTGCTCCCTGGCTTTTTCCAACGTATAGAATACACGTTAACGTCTTACCGAGGATTTTAGTCCTTTATGACACGTTTGACCTTTTGCTGCGATTCGTGGACACGTATTTCTTCGTTCGACGCAATTTTTCCATAGTTTTCGTTGTTGTGTTTGTCCGAAGCTTAGTAACCAGGCATTAAATCGGATGAGAAAACCTAGGACACCGGTAGTCTCAAAACTAGAACCACAGGCCCATCACAAGAAGACACATGGAACGCCTGGAGTCTTAAAATTGTTTACGAACGAAAAGACGTGTTTTCGTCGCTGTTTTGGATAATAACTTCTTCAAAATGATCAATCTCTTCGACATTTTAGCTTCTGATGATGGTAATCAGTTACTTTCTCGCTTATATGTAGCAATTTTCAAGTTTTATGCGGAAAAATGCCCCAAAGATGCGGAGGATGCAGAAGTAGGCGAATTATGCGGATCTGCACCGCTGCATCCTGTCAGATGCCCTGTATATGTGTATTACTTTAACTTACTATAGTTGACTGCTACTGTACAAGTTCATAATAATAATAATAATAATAATGATAATAATGATAATAATAATAATAATAATCATCATCATCATCATAATGCTAATGCTAATGCTATAGCAAGTCAAAAGGTTATTCTAACATTTACATGTTCTGTAGCAATCATGGTTTTTAAACTACATAAAACTACTGTAGTTAAAGCTGCATGTGTATAATGTCGGGGGTCTCTGCTTTGTTGTCTTTCAGCGTACAGTTTTACAATGTTTTTTAACTTCCTCTCTGCCTTTGCCTTGCTTGTCGACAATGATGAGCCGATACACGAGGGCCGAGGACATTTGGACTTTCCCTACTCTTACTTAGTTGCAAATGTCCCTTTGTCGTTTCTTGGGTGGTACCGGCCTTGCTATAATGCGCTGAAGTAAGTAAGATGTAGTTTCTCAAAGAAGTTAAAGTCAGCATAGTGGCAGCCTGAATTTGTTGAACCAATGGGACAAGAAAAAAATGATTATAAATAAAAAGTCTATCTAAAGGTTTGCAACGTCTTTCTAATGAATGAATAAAGGTTATCAAAAATGGTTTTAAATTATCCAATGTTCTTTTTTACATTTAACCCTTAAAGGAGATGTTCTCAATAGTTTAATTAATTAATGACAAGTACAAAATGTAGATTTCAGAAGTTGGTCCACAAACAGTGTGAAATCGTATAATTTTATCATGATATTTCATTTTATTTTATTAAACATTTCCTTGATAGATTTAAGAATATTTTAAATTGTAAAAGGTAAACCTGTTTTGAAGGATAATATAATTTCCAATAAATCTTATGAATTAATTGACTATCATCACAAAATATCAGCTGAAAAAAGGACTTCATGAATTAAAAAAGTGTATTAATTGGTTGGCAAGGAAAAAGAAAAATGGATAGACATTGCTTTAGCTTTTTTCCCCCATTTTGTTGTTCATATATTGAAAAAGGGAGAAATTTTGATTGGCAAGTGTTGAAATTGAATTATTTAAAAGTTATTTTCAATGGCATTTTGAAATTTATAAAAATTACTGAGCAAAGAAGTGGAATTCTGCCACGTTGTGACAGCACAAAGTGTGCTGTAGTCTACAGTAACTAGAATGGAGTTTTTAAAGGTTTTGTTAAATTAGATTTCAATTTTCTTGGTTTTTAACTTATTCAAGCCATCTTTTGCTGACTTAAACTTCCTTATTCTACTCTAGTCTTAGCTATCCATTACGTCTGCTTTCATTGCAGTGTACTGTATTGTTCTGTTCTTTAACTTCATAACTGCATTGGCCCTTCTGAGCAAAGGATCTGGTGCTAGCTCAGCAAATGATGGTTCTACATTTGGTTTGTCAGGGTTATACTTATTCGCTAATGTTCCCTTGTCTTTCATTGGCTGGTACAGGCCATGCTATCGCGCATTCAAGTAAGTTGGAAATTGTGCAAGAGCATGTCCTTCAGAAAATTAAGATGTGGGATTAACATATGGTATTAATTGGGTACATGTTGCTATTCAGTAGGAATGAGCAAAAAAATGATACCATGCGTGACACTGTCAAAAAGTCGTATATAAGGCTAAAATGCTCTGAAAGTGTCAAATTTGTTGTAATGAACTAAATATTTTGGGCTTGGCCCTTCTTTACCACTGAAGAAGGGCCAAGTCCGAAATGTTTTGTTCATTAGAACAAATTTGACACTTTTCAGAGCATGTTAGCTTTATACGTGTTGCTATGTCAACATGTTTTTTCCCAGGTTATATCTAGAACATTTAGCATTCTATTCAAGACAGAGTAAACATGAACAGTGTGCTGTTGAGTTAAAGAAATATGAGTGAAAGTTTGAGAGAATGGGAAATGATGTGGGAAACTGACAGGCAGATTGGGAAGTGTTTCCATAGCTTTGTCGAGTTCTCCCCAGCGCTCCAAGCTCACTTTTTTAAAAAGTCGCCTTTTGGCGACCTTCAATTGTAAAATGGTCGCCATAAAAAAATTCAGTCGCCAAGAAAAAACCTGAAGGGGAGGTCACTTTATGACCTATTACACGAAGGGCTAATGCGCTGAACGGCACGTTCTCCACACTTCACTTTGCTACTTCAAGTTTACGCGTTCATGTCGAGTTTCTGAACGACCAGAGGGGAAAAGAGAAAGACAGGTGATGCCGCCACTTGTTCTATTGATTAAATTCGTCATATTATGGATAATTTTTCAAGTAAGTTTCTCTTTCTATCTGTTGGTCGCCAATTGGCGACTTTCGCTGGAATTTTGGTCACCAAGTATTTTTTCCACTCACCATGGCGACCAAAATGGTCGCAGCTTGGAGCTCTGGTTCTCCCAAACTTCCATGAGTGTTTTTGTAACTTAATAGAAACACAGAGAATGTTTTTTTTTCTGTTAGAAAATACTGCGATGAAAAAAAGTTGTCAAACATGTATGTTGATCACCAAAATGTAAATTCTCTTTGTTTGTGCAATCATTACATTGTACGTCAACAGCTCATGCTAGTTCAATCTGCTTTTCTATCAAGTTATAATGTAGAAATTCTTTCCATTTTTAACCAATCAGCATTCATGTTTTCTTTGAAATGGGCTTTTTTTTAAATAGCAGCTGCTATTATTTTATATCTAACCAGTCTCCCATGTTATCTACCAATTCTGTTGAACACTGCCTGTACAGACAGGAGGCAATGTGAGAGTGAAACGACTTGCATACCAGACCAATGCTCAGTGCACCAATTACAAAGCCCTAAGGTTATTAAGCCCTGGTACACCATTTTACAGTATGTGGAGTCTTCTTTATGGGTCACTTAATTAGCAGGGGGCTGAGATTATTCAAGATTTGACAGACCTCCTGTCACATCTGAGTAGATGGGATGGACCAAATTATGCACTGTGATTGGCTACCTGAGCAGGCAAGATGGGGCTATCTTGCTGGCTCTGTATCAACCACTGTGTACCCCAAGAATCATTTCCTAAACACCATACAATAAATCCTTTATTGACCAAGCTTGTTAGGTCTAGAAGGCTTGATATTGGCCTTGCTCTTTTTGGCCGAGTTTATGGACCTCAACTCCATCATGGTCCATAAACATGCAGAAAAAGAATTTGGCCAATATGCAGCCATTTTTACACACAAAGAAAGATGTTTGCCAATATCTAGCCATCTTTACCTCCTGCTTGGTCAATAACCCATAATTTACAGCGTTTTACATAGATTGTGGAGTCAATAACAGCAGTGGGCTATGATCATGCGAGATTTAACATTATCTACATGTACCTGTCAATCCAGTGAAAAGTCTTCTTGACAGAAAATTTAAACAGGTGTAAATTTGACTAGCATGGGTGTTAGTTGGTTGCCAAACTAGCGCCTGAACTCTCTAGACAGCACATACTCTCCAGAGCTCTTGCTCTTGTTTGATCAGACTCCATGATCAGTCTGTCTTTGATTAGGTACCTTATACATAGCTGAAAAAACTCACAAAGCATTTTTGTATTTTTCAGGAATGACAGCTCCTTTAGCTATGTCATTTTCTTCCTCATCTACTTTCTTCACATAGGACTTAACATTTTTTACTGCCTTGGTATCCCTGGTGGAGGAGCCTGGTAAGTTATTTAGTTAGTGGCTGCTGACATATTTACTTGTTCCCTGTCTAACATAGGCTTCAAAATCAATTTTAAGCTTAAAAGTATTAAAAGAAACCCAAAGAAACTGTTAAATTTAAAGGGGCTCAATCACGGTATTTTGAGTTATTTTGAGCACTGACAAAATTACCATCAAATTGAAGGAAACCTGAAAATAATACTTTACAAAGATAGAAAAACACCAAAGAGACGATAATAAACCATAAAGGAACAAGGGTGGTTAAGGATGGAGAAGATTGACACGGATTGCATTGAAACAACAAAATTGAAAAGTTCAACCGTGACTGAGCCCCTTTAAAGATGAGAGGTGAAAGTTTTGGAGACACATAACCTTAGCATACAGTATTTTGTATGTACATGCAGAAATTTAGAAACAATTACAGTTAATAGAGCTAGACAGTAGATTTTTTTGAGAATCAGGAACAATCAAATTAATGTTAGACAGCTATTATAATATAATTATGAATCTCAAAAGTACAATTTGAATTTTCATTATTTCACACAGCTGCTGTATAAGGGATTGTTGATTGAACAGAATGCATAAGTGATTGATCGATGGATCAATCAATCAATCAGTCAGTCAGCCAGTTTGGTCGGTCAGTCGGTCAGTCGGTCAGTGGGTCAGTCGGTCAGTCGGTCAGCCAGTCAATCAATCAATCAATCAGTCATTCAGTCAGTCAATCAATCAGTCATTCAATCAATCAGATAAGTAAATAATTTATTATAAATCAGTCAGTCAGTCTCAGATGGTTGGTCCATCCATCCTTCCGTCTGTGTCTAATTCATTGCTAATTAAAGATTTTGCTGTCACGTTTTAGTGGCTTCATCAATGCAACTGAAGCAGTTCATAACAGCGTTCCAGTGGGAGCCATGATGTATGTGTCAGGGGGATTGTTCTTAGCTGGTGTCATTGTAGATTGTTTTCTTCTTGTCAGGGTAAGACTTGAATGGTGTACTGTGCATATCTCCTCTGATATCCCTGATCACATTTTTACATGTAATTCATCTTGAAAGACTTATTTCTTAAAATTCAGCCAGAAGGGCTTGTTTATGGAGAACATGGTGCTGGCTTTTGAGACCTGATGTTGGCTGAACATGAAGTTTGAACCAGAAAAGAAAGGATCAGAGTTTTGTTAGTGGTGCAAAGATTTGTTAAGTGCTAGATTCCATCATTTTGTAATCAAATGAAGTTACTCTCATATTTACCCCCTGCAGTTGTGATTAGTATGGCATTGTGAGTTAGTTACAGTGGCAGATCCAGGCTTTGAGCTAAGGAGGGGGGCCCGGTTCTATTTTACCTACCAAGCCAGCTTTTCTACCTTCAGTCATTTCTTCTTTTTTCACCCAAAATAAGGAGGGCCTGGGTCCCTGGGCCCCTCCCTTAGATCTGTGGCTGAGTTACATTTTTTATTCAGAAATTTGTGTCTTATTCAAACATTTTGGTTCTCATGGTTATCTGTATTTTTGACAATGTTAAGGTACACAGGATATATCGCTTGGCTGGAGCAAGCTTCCAGAAGGCACAGGGTGAGTTTGCAAGGGGCGTGGCATCAAATCCGCATGTGCAGAGTGCAGCCACTGAAGCAGCTGCTGCTGGAGTTCGTAGTGCAATTGCTGGGGACAACAGGAAGTGAAGAGCATGTCATGATACACAGGAAGTTAAGAAATTAATAATGTGTGTGTAAAAAAGATAGGCTGCATACAGAATGGTGTATCATGCCCGAGCACTGGTACACATCTGCAACAAAACTGGTTTGGTGATAAAGCGCAAATCATTGCATGGCGCATTTTCTTAAGGATCATAGTGTGACAATGTTGTAACTGTGTAATACGTTGCATTTTAAAGGGGCTACGTCACGGTATTTTTGAGTTATTTTGACCATCGACACAATTACCTTGAAATTGAAGGAAACCTGAAGATAATACTTTAGAAAGAAAGGAAAACATTAAAGACATAATTAATAATAAAACCATAAAGGAACAAGGATGATCAAAGATGGCGAAGATTGACACAGATTACAACCAACAAAATTGAAAAATTTAGACTCAATTTTTCAAACCGTTGAACTGTTACGTAGCTCCTTTAAGGGAACAATGTTATGTGTGATGCATATTTATAAATTACTCTAAAAGAAGTCTGCATAGATTGTCACATTTTCAATTTTTGCAAATCTGTACAACCCAGGAGGTTTCATTAATTTTTTTCAGTTTGAGGACAACTTGTTTTCATAGGTGAGCGAAATGTTTTGAACAGAACTTCTCTTTAAGAAAGAGTTTCCTCTAAATGGTTAAACCAGGCAGGCAAGTCATCCATTGACTGGTCATTTTGCCTCAGTTGTGCCTGCCTCTTAATAGGGAGTTTAAGCAAACCACCACCACGACGGCAATGAGAACGTAATCAAACAAAAGAGAAAAAGAGAGAAAAGCAATAGCTGTGCACATGTTATACATCTTTGTACATTGCTTTGTCATCCTCTGCAAAACAGTGTGAAATGACCAAGTTCTGTGTTGTTTACCGAACAGGGATGGCGAGGGCTAATTTTTGTATTTCCATTTTGGAATTAAATGGCACCATCATATATTTCACTTGTCATGAGCACTTTTTTAGAGCCATTAGTGTGCTGAGCAGATCTAGACAAAATTTTGCCTTTACTTGGTGTTGTCCTCGGCGTTGTCGTCATTATTGTTTAAGCTCTCTAATAACTCTCTTGGTACAACCTTTGTCGCTTTAGGTTGCATTGTATGTGCACTGTATATTACCTTGTTTTTCTCTTTGGTTTTGATTTTGGTTAGCCATCAATACAGGTTTCTTCAATTATTTCAAAGTTGTCCTTCGTAAAAAAAAAGGCTTCAGTTGATAAATAGTTACATAACTAATCTAGTTAGGATTTTTCTATCTGACAACAACAGAAGGATTTGAAGCTTCTCATAACATATGTGTAGAATTGACAGTGACTTTGTTGTTGTTTGAGGATTATTACTCAGATCCTGGTTTAGGCAACTATGCAGGGCTTGAAGTTAACTTTTCACTCCACTTGCAAAGTTTGGCTAGTAAGATTTTTTTCCACTAGCAAACTGATGAGACCACTAGCAAATTCTTTCCAAATGTTTGGGAGACAGATGATTTTGACTCACAAATGTTTGCCAGAGTGGATATTTTTCTCACTCGTAGCTTATCAAAATCACTCGCATTTTGCGAGTTTGCGAGTGTCAATTTTGAGCCCTACCATGAATAACTATTGCAGTGAACTTTTTAGATGTAGTATTATGAAGTCAACTTTTATTAAGTTCTTTCCATGAAGGATTAAAATAGAAGTTTGAGTTTGATAATAAATTATGCGGGTTTATAAAGGATACTTCAAAGGTGTATCCAAACCATAGTTCAGTTTTTTTTTTTAACATTCCTCATGGCATTTGTTTCTGTAACAGTACACCGTATACTCAACTTAGTTTAACTTAAAATTGTTGAAACTGGACATAATCAATAGCTTCAGATCATTGGATAAAAATTAAAATGTGCTTCATTTTCAAGGTTAGAAATTGAGCTTCTTTAGTGATGTACATAAGATATAAAAATGTTAAGTCCTATGTGAAGAAAGTAGATGAGGAAGAAAATGACATAGCTAAAGGAGCTGTCATTCCTGAAAAATACAAAAATGCTTTGTGAGTTTTTTCAGCTATGTATAAGGTACCTAATCAAAGACAGACTGATCATGGAGTCTGATCAAACAAGAGCAAGAGCTCTGGAGAGTATGTGCTGTCTAGAGAGTTCAGGCGCTAGTTTGGCAACCAACTAACACCCATGCTAGTCAAATTTACACCTGTTTAAATTTTCTGTCAAGAAGACTTTTCACTGGATTGACAGGTACATGTAGATAATGTTAAATCTCGCATGATCATAGCCCACTGCTGTTATTGACTCCACAATCTATGTAAAACGCTGTAAATTATGGGTTATTGACCAAGCAGGAGGTAAAGATGGCTAGATATTGGCAAACATCTTTCTTTGTGTGTAAAAATGGCTGCATATGGCCAAATTCTTTTTCTGCATGTTTATGGACCATGATGGAGTTGAGGTCCATAAACTCGGCCAAAAAGAGCAAGGCCAATATCAAGCCTTCTAGACCTAACAAGCTTGGTCAATAAAGGATTTATTGTATGGTGTTTAGGAAATGATTCTTGGGGTACACAGTGGTTGATACAGAGCCAGCAAGATAGCCCCATCTTGCCTGCTCAGGTAGCCAATCACAGTGCATAATTTGGTCCATCCCATCTACTCAGATGTGACAGGAGGTCTGTCAAATCTTGAATAATCTCAGCCCCCTGCTAATTAAGTGACCCATAAAGAAGACTCCACATACTGTAAAATGGTGTACCAGGGCTTAATAACCTTAGGGCTTTGTAATTGGTGCACTGAGCATTGGTCTGGTATGCAAGTCGTTTCACTCTCACATTGCCTCCTGTCTGTACAGGCAGTGTTCAACAGAATTGGTAGATAACATGGGAGACTGGTTAGATATAAAATAATAGCAGCTGCTATTTTAAAAAAAAGCCCATTTCAAAGAAAACATGAATGCTGATTGGTTAAAAATGGAAAGAATTTCTACATTATAACTTGATAGAAAAGCAGATTGAACTAGCATGAGCTGTTGACGTACAATGTAATGATTGCACAAACAAAGAGAATTTACATTTTGGTGATCAACATACATGTTTGACAACTTTTTTTCATCGCAGTATTTTCTAACAGAAAAAAAAACATTCTCTGTGTTTCTATTAAGTTACAAAAACACTCATGGAAGTTTGGGAGAACCAGAGCTCCAAGCTGCGACCATTTTGGTCGCCATGGTGAGTGGAAAAAATACTTGGTGACCAAAATTCCAGCGAAAGTCGCCAATTGGCGACCAACAGATAGAAAGAGAAACTTACTTGAAAAATTATCCATAATATGACGAATTTAATCAATAGAACAAGTGGCGGCATCACCTGTCTTTCTCTTTTCCCCTCTGGTCGTTCAGAAACTCGACATGAACGCGTAAACTTGAAGTAGCAAAGTGAAGTGTGGAGAACGTGCCGTTCAGCGCATTAGCCCTTCGTGTAATAGGTCATAAAGTGACCTCCCCTTCAGGTTTTTTCTTGGCGACTGAATTTTTTTTATGGCGACCATTTTACAATTGAAGGTCGCCAAAAGGCGACTTTTTAAAAAAGTGAGCTTGGAGCGCTGGGGAGAACTCGACAAAGCTATGGAAACACTTCCCAATCTGCCTGTCAGTTTCCCACATCATTTCCCATTCTCTCAAACTTTCACTCATATTTCTTTAACTCAACAGCACACTGTTCATGTTTACTCTGTCTTGAATAGAATGCTAAATGTTCTAGATATAACCTGGGAAAAAACATGTTGACATAGCAACACGTATAAAGCTAACATGCTCTGAAAAGTGTCAAATTTGTTCTAATGAACAAAACATTTCGGACTTGGCCCTTCTTCAGTGGTAAAGAAGGGCCAAGCCCAAAATATTTAGTTCATTACAACAAATTTGACACTTTCAGAGCATTTTAGCCTTATATACGACTTTTTGACAGTGTCACGCATGGTAATCATTTTTTTGCTCATTCCTACTGAATAGCAACATGTACCCAATTAATACCATATGTTAATCCCACATCTTAATTTTCTGAAGGACATGCTCTTGCACAATTTCCAACTTACTTGAATGCGCGATAGCATGGCCTGTACCAGCCAATGAAAGACAAGGGAACATTAGCGAATAAGTATAACCCTGACAAACCAAATGTAGAACCATCATTTGCTGAGCTAGCACCAGATCCTTTGCTCAGAAGGGCCAATGCAGTTATGAAGTTAAAGAACAGAACAATACAGTACACTGCAATGAAAGCAGACGTAATGGATAGCTAAGACTAGAGTAGAATAAGGAAGTTTAAGTCAGCAAAAGATGGCTTGAATAAGTTAAAAACCAAGAAAATTGAAATCTAATTTAACAAAACCTTTAAAAACTCCATTCTAGTTACTGTAGACTACAGCACACTTTGTGCTGTCACAACGTGGCAGAATTCCACTTCTTTGCTCAGTAATTTTTATAAATTTCAAAATGCCATTGAAAATAACTTTTAAATAATTCAATTTCAACACTTGCCAATCAAAATTTCTCCCTTTTTCAATATATGAACAACAAAATGGGGGAAAAAAGCTAAAGCAATGTCTATCCATTTTTCTTTTTCCTTGCCAACCAATTAATACACTTTTTTAATTCATGAAGTCCTTTTTCAGCTGATATTTTGTGATGATAGTCAATTAATTCATAAGATTTATTGGAAATTATATTATCCTTCAAAACAGGTTTACCTTTTACAATTTAAAATATTCTTAAATCTATCAAGGAAATGTTTAATAAAATAAAATGAAATATCATGATAAAATTATACGATTTCACACTGTTTGTGGACCAACTTCTGAAATCTACATTTTGTACTTGTCATTAATTAATTAAACTATTGAGAACATCTCCTTTAAGGGTTAAATGTAAAAAAAACATTGGATAATTTAAAACCATTTTTGATAACCTTTATTCATTCATTAGAAAGACGTTGCAAACCTTTAGATAGACTTTTTATTTATAATCATTTTTTCTTGTCCATTGGTTCAACAAATTCAGGCTGCCACTATGCTGACTTTAACTTCTTTGAGAAATCTACATCTTACTTACTTCAGCGCATTATAGCAAGGCCGGTACCACCCAAGAAACGACAAAGGGACATTTGCAACTAAGTAGAGTAGGGAAAGTCCAAATGTCTCGCCTCGGTTTATCGGCTCATCATTGTCGACAAGCAAGGCAAAGGCAGAGAGGGAAGTTAAAAAACATGTAAAACTGTACGCTGAAAGA
>JAHPZR010043953.1:0-15000 GCA_019787425.1 Platygyra sinensis
TTCGCTTCACTGTTCGAGGGTGAAATGCAATTTTGACAGAAAGACACTCTGGTAAAACCAAACAAGTTACAAACTGGTCTGTTTCATCCTTCAAAGGTAAGCTTAAATTTTTCCGTTTTGAAATTGTTAAATATGAAACTCGAGCTTTCAAAAGAAAGATTGAAATAAAACCAATTCCTATTTTGTTTATTTCGCTTACCGCGAACAATCACTTCTGATATTGTTGTCCGTTATTCGCGTCGGATTTTATGCACAATTCAACCGGCTATGTTATAAAACAATTGGTTCATGCTTTTAGCTGTGCACTATCGAGTTATGGAGCACTTGGGAAGTTTGGAGAGCACTCAAGAAGCTAGAGTTGCCCTCGGCTACGCCTCGGGCAACTCTTACGCTTCTTTCGTGCTCTCCAAACTTCCCGCGTGCTCCATAACTCGATAGTGCACGCTAAAGCATGAACCAATTGTTAAATCACAACATGCAAAAACTTAAAGATGTCCTTTGAATGAATAAGAATGAAATAAGGGCAAATAAGGTATTCTCTGGACGACCAATATATGAAGAAATTGCAGGTTGATTCTACAATCTAATGTTACAAAGCTAAATGTTTTGTGTGTAGGGAAGTAATAATTTAGCATTTCACTAAATAAAAAACTGAAACAAAAACGACATGTGTTTTTTACTATACTAAATGTTCTGTACTCTTTTCCTCAAAACAGAAACTCTAACTGTACTGTATAGTTCCTGAATTTTTGGGAGTCACACCGCAATGGTTCACGTCGTAATTTTTGGCAGTTGTTTCATACAATCCACTTAAGCAATAGATAGAAAAACGTTTTGCCGTGTTTGCATAGCCTGATATAAACACGAGAGGGGTTGGGAGAATTCGAGACAGTTATGCAAACCCTCGAAGTCCGGGATTGCATAACTTCGGAATTTCCCAACCCTCGAGTGTTATATCAGGTTATGCAAAACACAGGAAAAAAGTTTTCTATGCTTTTATAAAATATTTCTTCAAATTTAATTCAGCAAATGAAGGGAACTTCTTGATCCAAAAAGATTTTCTCAATACACGCTCTAGGACAATCATCTTTCCTACTATCCAATCAAAACGCACATCTGATAACGCACGAACCAATAAATTTCGCGTTACAAAAGTCAAAATTTCTGGCAAAATCGCCAGCGAGCAAGCGAGCGCCGTGTAAGTGAAAGCGATATCAGCTTTGAATCCTTTTAAATCTTTGGGAGAAATGCCTAAAGTTCGGTGAAAACAGAAGAAATATTCAAAAGATTTACGACTCTGTAAGGAAAGAACTTCAAGATGAAATCACTGTGCTTGATTGCTCTTGAAAGTAACGCGAACTTACCCGATTTGACAGCCCGAGAAAGATGGTTGAGAAGTTGAATCGCTCATCGTGCCTTGTGAAGTTTTGCTGGTTTGGAATCATAGCACAAGCAAGCAGGGTTGAGTTTATGCAGTTAAGTCGAAGGGCATTAAATCCATCATTCTGGTGAGCTGTCTGGTACATTATTCCAAATTTTAATGGTCATTTTTTGAACGTTTGACAGCCAAAAAACGGTAAACCGATCGGCCGTGTAAAATTTGATTTGAAGAGATTTCGCATTCGCATTCGCAGTCTGTAGCATATAGTTCGCGTTTAATTTTATTGTAAATCTTTTTTGAAAAACAGAATGTGTTTTTGAGAATTTTATTGTAGTAATTATATGCAAAAATTACCTTGAAAAACGTTTACTGCCTATTTTGTTGCATAATATTTTGTTGTCTTCGCTTGAGCTCCCTCGACGAGGTCGTCTAGCTCACTAACATTCTAGGCATGCAAAGCGCTGGTGTTGTTCCTTTCTTTTGCTTTCTTTCCACGGGTAAGAGGGAAAGAGATGGTCAATCCCCGAATCAAAACTTGGAAAAGTTTTCTTCATTTGAATTCGTTAATATTTGTACTTGAGAGTTAGACTGCCGGCTTTGAAATGGTTTCAAATTGTGCCGGGGAAACACAGGAAGCGTGACGTCGCAACCGTGTTCGCATACTCTCATCTAAACACACCTATCGACCAATGAGAATGTGCGTACTGTCTTAAATATTTTATAAAATATTATCATGTAGCAATATGTCACTGAATACTCAGTGAAAAAACTGAAAACGGAGCGACTGTATTGTAACATTTGTTTTGTACCAGACAAATAAAAACACACGCACTAAAATGTTGTAAAAAACTGAAACCAAAACGGCTGTATTGTTACACACCACTAATGCTGTGAAAAAACTGAAGATACATGTATAGCTGAATTATCCAAATGCAAGTGTGAAGTTTACTGAGTGTTTGCCAGTCAACAATTTCTATACTATGGTTGAGTTCATACGGTTGTCAGGTCAAAAGTGGGGGGTGGTGACGAAACAACCACCAATGCTCCGCGCTCAGTTGATTAAGGACGAACCGATACCGAATCTCGCCTCACGGTTGAGGTCAAGGACGAACAGCTGCATCCTGCTACTCGTTTCATGAGGGAAATGCGCGGATAATATAATGGCAATCAACGCGACATGAACGGAAACGTCGAATACCAGATTGACACGCCCGATTTGGATTAATCGGCGCTGCTGCCTTGTGTGAGCTTCAAGTGATCCAAGGTCCAAATTATGCGTGATCCGCGTGAAAAATAGCGTTCTTTGCATTACAGTTTCTCAGTGGAAGACTCACAAATTGAGCAAAAAGCGAGTCTTGGCACCCGCAACTACTTTTAATTCTCTAAAGTTGCCGAAATCTTTGCTAATTGTTTGTATCAGTTTGTATGTCAACAGAAGGCAAAAGTTTTCTTTTGCTTATTAAGAACAATGAAGTTTTTTACTTTCCAATCCTTTTGAACGCTGCCTGTCCATATCGCTAGAGCAATTCCACCTATATGAGTTATTACGATGTTAATATATAGATTTAGGCCAGCCTAAAAGCGTAGCTCCTTGGCCGGGATGTTCAGTGCCCGATTGAGCTAACCCAGGAAAAGGTAGAATGTTGATTTGAGTTTTGTATCCGTGCGGTGAGGTTTTATGTTTACTGTGTGACTTTCTGTTTTGAGTTTTATAATCACCATATACTCAAAACAAAGCAGCAAAAAATTTTTCTGTATAGAAGAAAAAGTTATAATTCGAATAAATTTTAATCCTGGGCTAGCGTAAACAGGCTTCCGAAACATTCTGCCGTGTTTTCAACAAGTTAACCTGATATGAGCCCGCGATCCAATCGAGAACCAGCACTTGGTCAACGGTCAACTTTAAAAAATTACGTGACCTCGATGAGCTGTACACTTGAGCCCGCGATATGGTCATTTGATACTGGTCAGCAGATACCTTGTTGTGACAGGTGTCAATTGATCATAGCGGGGATGTCCAATATCAAAGAAGTACACGGTAAACCAAGGTTGCATGTCTCTGTCAACCTATTATTTGGAGTATGGCCGCCATGTTGCACGACTCCACCACCACCATCGTCGTCGTCGTGCGTACGCGCCCACGAGCAATACCGCTGCCCATGATAACCAGGAGAAAATTAATTCATGGGTTTCTTTTTCCCTATATGGCTGTGGGGCTCCGTTTGGTGGCCCTTCGGGCCGCCGGAGCTCCGCTATGAACATAAGGTAGAATGTTTCACTATTCAGCTTCCATTTGTCGGATTGACGAAAGCTTTCGCAGTTGCTTGCGTTTTGAAGTCGAAGTTTACATGTTTCAGGGTTGAACGAAGTGAATGGTCGCTGATCGAATTTCTTACGGAGGAGGGAGCTCGATTTACTTATCATGTGATTTGCTTTAATGGCAATGGTTCTCGCCGTGCATCGTTCTGAGACTGTCTCAAGAGTGATTGTTATCCTCGGACTCACACTAGCTGGTCAATCCGACAAATGGAAGCTGAATAGTGGAACATTCAGCATTGACCAACGAATGATCAATGAATAAAAAATGTGCAACACGACGCGGAGGAGTTAAATTGTTCCAGTGCCTGCAACTTGAAAAATTACAATTTTACACCATGTTAACGAGAATTTTCATGGTTTCCTACTCAATCGAAATCCTCATTTGAGAGCCTGACTTGAGCTCCTGGGAGTCCAGATCTTACCTTGAAAAAAAAAACCTACTTGAAGTCGTGCTTTGATAAACCTGATAGATAATCTTCGGAAACTTGCCATAAACATGTAAACCTATTTTCATAGATTTTGATGTGAAGGGAAAAACGTGCGAGTGTCTCAGTTCACTGGTTCGGATTGACCTTAGAATCGAGTCCTACGTTCTGCTTTACTTAGTCATCAATCAGTTATGTTGGCTGATAACATGTTATAAGTGCATTATAAGTAATACTTCCTAAAAACATGACCATGTATTCTCGTCTATCAGCTCTTGGCATATCCTTTATATTTTTTTGACACCTTCTAATGGCTTTTATTTAAAATAACCAATGGGGAGTCGTCAAGCCTTTGACAATGAATGCCGTGATTTGCCAGTAACCGGATACAATGCTATGCGCAAAGAACTCTGGGATCGCCAGAGGGCAAACATTGCTTGTGGCTAGAAGGAAATGTAAGGCGAAAAGCTGTGCCACGTCCAAAAAAAGGGATTTTGGAGAGAGATCAACACTTTTTTCTCGTAGTTTGATCGCAAATGGACTTGGGGAATGTTGATATGCGGAATATGTAAGTAGTTGTTTGAATAACCGCGAAATACCGTGATAAAATCTACCGATAAACTTCTTTGCTTGCGTAATGTTTATTTCGAAATTTACATCGTGTAATGATCTAAAAACATCACAAGATTAGGTTTAAATCGAGAGGAAATAACCCAATAAAGCCTTTTCAGTTTCAGTTTACGTGTGTACGGCCTGTTTTCTTTTTAGTTACTTCTTTTATAAAAAATTGTGGCTTCTGGAAGTGTACCTCATGAAAGAAGCGAAGTCGTTGTCAGAGGAGACGGACGCTATTGCTCTTTAGAGGGATGAAATGAGCGATGAGAAACAAGAAGAAATCCGTAGCTTAAGTTCTGCTTGGATTGAAAAAAAATCCTAAGGTTTTTCAGCCGCTACTCTTCGAACTCTGTGAAGGAACATGTTAAGAAAAGCAAGATCACGGGCACTATTGTGCATCGCTGCTTATATAAATGACCGATTTGCACCTTCTCGACGTCACAGAAAAAGTGGTTTACTCCTAAACCGTTCATGATCACTGATTCATGTTCATCGATCACAACAAAGAAGCAATGCAATTCTCTCTAGATAAGTATTAGTGAGCACACAGCAACAGATCTTGTCAACTTATTTTCTCCGACCGGTTTCGTCTGATCAAGCACGCAGACTTCGTAAGAGGGTTTGAACAAGATGGATAAGAGGACCTTATTTTACACCTAATCTATAGAGTACAAATCACGTTCCAACTAGGCTGTGAATATCGAAAAATACCTGGAGAAATTTTCGTGCACGATACTTTATGGCTAAAATCCTGCGTAACCCTGCAATGTTTACTTTTGGGGCTCAAGGATATCCTACACAGTCGGTCACCGGGCATAATTCCAATATTATATGTCACCTGACTTAAAAATACGGCCCAAGGAGCCTGTACACAACTGAAAAAGCTCTATTGGGTTATTTCCCCTCGATTTAAACCTAATCTTGTGATATTTCAGACCATTGCCCGATGTAAATTTCGCAATAAACCTCACGCAAGCAAAGAAGTTTATCGGTAGATTTTATCACATATTTCACGGTTATTCAGACAACTACTTACATATTCCGCATATCAACATTCCCCAAGTCCATTTGCGATAAAACTACGGCGAGAAAAAGGGTTGATCCCTCTCCAAAATCCGTTGTTTTGGACGTGGAACTGCTTTTCGCCATACATTTCCTTCTAGCGATCAGCAATGTTTGCCCCCTGGCGATCCCAGAGTTCTTTGTGCATACCATGGGTATCCGATTACTGGCAAATCATTCATTGTCATCTCTACCTCCCGAAGTTTTTGCTAAATAGACCACTTTCGTTATATTAAAATTCAGCCTGCCATGCTGGCAGCGAGGCTTAGACGACTCAAACAAAGGAAATTGAGAGCCATATTTATTCATTTCTTTTGTTTGTGTCCTTTAGGCCTCACTATCAATATAAAGAAAGTGGCCTATTGATTTAGTTAAACAGAAACCAAAACAACAACAACAAGCTTTCTTACCAAACAAAAACGTTTATCTTCTTTTACAATTAGAAGAACTAAAAATTAAGCTAATCGAGCTGAATAAATAAAAATAAGTAACGAAAAACCCATTAGAAAGCTGTCAAAAAGTCAAATATTAGCAGAAGCTTTGCCAAGTGCACCAGCTGACCGGCTACATTCCCTCCCAGGAAATCACCCAGTTTAAACTGGGTTGAGGAGTAAGTCACGTCGGGGAACTCAGTTTTGTCCTGTGACTACCATAATGTGAATTATATTCCATCAAATATTTTCGCTCGCGCGCGATTGGTCTAAATACGTCAAGTGACCGAATACTCCCCGGCTAAAACTGGAGGATATCCGAGATTAGTATCACGCAACTAGTGGACTAATGCAAATCCTGCATTTCAATTGGCTATGCTACTAGAGGACTATTAGTTATAGTCCTCGAGTAGCGAAATTCGCCGGTGTTTCTTTCGTGTTATTCCCAAATATACATATCTTCAACTTGCGTTTGCCCTCGCGGGTTATGGGTCTAATTGCTAAAAGCAAACATCAAGCCAAGGCATGATGTTATTTATGTCGATAAATTGACCTATTGTATTAATATTCAAGGCACATATTTGTTGATCCGATGGTGGTCGGTCATGTGGCATAAGAGCCAATCATGTTAAAGAGTGTCATATGTCCGTCAGTATAAAAAATTGGTCACATTCTAAAATATTCCCTCTTGCTTTCACCATCACAGCGAGTAGATCTCTTGGCGAAAACATTTTCCCTTCCCTCCGCTCCCTTACCTTGCGGATCAAAATTTATGCTATGTATTTTCGTTTACCAGCAGTGGGGCGCCTTTTTTCGCCCCACCTTTGCTAAAAATGATAATTTAATTACCATGGACATGGTTAACAATAAACTTTTGTTTGAGTTTCTATCAAAACTGCCACAGTATAAGTGGCCAAGAAATGCTAATTCATGAGTTGATCATTTGTTCGTACATCATATCATCTTCAGCAAACTAGTGCGACCAAACAGAGAGCTCCCGAGTTCAATTCCGTATAATGTATCGGCATAAATATTCTTTAATTTTGAAACTGCGCGCTTTACGAAAAAGATTTGAAGGATAGTAAATACAACAGCCTCCATTTGCTCGGAAGTTTGTCCATGGACATTATCTTTTCTTCGAAGCTCACGCTCTCGGCAAACTGTTCACTTCTCGGAACACAGATACCTAGCATCTTTTGCGCCAAATGGAGAAGCTAGGAAGCTATCATATGATGTGATATGATGCCATCGCTGTCCAAGCTGAAAGTTGGGAAAAATTTGTCATCAGCGGCAAGTTGCCGGCTCAATCCGATCTGACCCGATTATAATTTCGCGAAACAGGACGGAAAAATCCCTACGGAGAGACAACAAAAGGCTTATTGTGTTGGAAATTTAAACCATAACCATGGGCAACGTTTGATATGTGGAGGTTATTGTTTATTTTTCCAAAGAAGACTTAAGCCGTTTTTTTAATTATTTTGTTACATTGATCATGTAATTAGTTAGAAGCACTGTTTTCACGAGTACTACAGGCACCAACATTTTTACTAGATCCGCGCCTGGGCAGGCATTACGTAGAAATTTCTTGCAGTTCATAAGGAAAAGGATGTGAAAGTGCGAGGTATTTCGGTATGTATTAACATAATCACCTGGCCCCAGTTGTTCAAAGGCTGGATAACACTATCCACCGAATAAATCGCTATCCAGCGGATAAGTTTTAACAAAACAAACCACGCTATCCGTTAGAGAGTGATTTATCCGGTGGATAGCGTTATCCACCATTCGAACAACCAGGGGAAGGTAGTTATTCGAATGAGTGGGTTTGCGGCGAAAATGGAGAACATCCAGAGCAATTATTCCTCAGGAATGAGGTTGATAGTATGGCTCGTCCCTAATGCTCTGGCTATCTATGATGACAAACGCTAAAATGCACGATCTGTTACAACAGGGAAATGCAAAGACTTGACGTTGTCTTATCCTTTCTCTAATAAGTTCCCCGTTTCGACTTATAAGGGCCTGTTTACATGGAGGTGAGGGACCCCAGGTAGGTGAGGTAACCCGCCTCTCCATATAATCTCTCATTTTTATTTGATCATGTTTACATGATAGGTGGGTAACCCGCCTAGGCGGGTTGCCCGGTCTTCCAATATCTGTAAACAGGCCCTTAACCAAGATCACGAGTATATATGTGTTTGTGTGCCGAGGACAGTATAAAGTATTCGTGTTTCGTGTTTATACGTGGGTTTGGAATTGTTAACAGGCTAAAGCATGTCATAGTAACAGTCCGTGTTCTGAAAACATTCAGAACATTTCTCTTTTATACTAGCACTTATATATTAATAGTCTTAAGTTTAAACTCGCTGCATGCATACATAACACAATGAATGATTTTTGGTTTCCATTGAACTTTCAAGAAAAAGCTTACATTTAGCAAAATGCAGAGACATAAGAAAATATATTCTGAATAAATTTAAGAAGTAGCGTTTTTGGAATAAACTTTAATTCATTCACATAACGTTTAATTTATCGTTGAATCACTCCGTGCCCCAAGGGTATAAAGTTTGTACCAATTTCAAAATTTTCGTTCTTTACATTATTTGCGATGATTGATAGACGAGAATACATGGCTCATGTTTTTAGGAAAGTATTACTTAATAATGCACTTATAACATGTATCAGGCCAACAGAACTGATGATGACTAAGTTAAAGCAGAACGTAGACTCGATTCTAAGGTCAATCGAACCAGTGAACTGTAGCACGAATACTTTATACTGTCCTCGGCACACAAACACATATATACTCGTGATCTTGGTTAAGGGCCTGTTTACAGATATTGGAAGACCGGGCAACCCGCCTAGGCGGGTTACCCACCTATCATGTAAACATGATCAAATAAAAATGAGAGATTATATGGAGAGGCGGGTTACCTCACCTACCTGGGGTCCCTCACCTCCATGTAAACAGGCCCTTATAAGTCGAAACGGGGAACTTATTAGAGAAAGGATAAGACAACGTCAAGTCTTTGCATTTCCCTGTTGTAACAGATCGTGCATTTTAGCGTTTGTCATCATAGATAGCCAGAGCATTAGGGACGAGCCATACTATCAACCTCATTCCTGAGGAATAATTGCTCTGGATGTTCTCCATTTTCGCCGCAAACCCACTCATTCGAATAACTACCTTCCCCTGGTTGTTCGAATGGTGGATAACGCTATCCACCGGATAAATCACTCTCTAACGGATAGCGTGGTTTGTTTTGTTAAAACTTATCCGCTGGATAGCGATTTATTCGGTGGATAGTGTTATCCAGCCTTTGAACAACTGGGGCCAGGTGATTATGTTAATACATACCGAAATACCTCGCACTTTCACATCCTTTTCCTTATGAACTGCAAGAAATTTCTACGTAATGCCTGCCCAGGCGCGGATCTAGTAAAAATGTTGGTGCCTGTAGTACTCGTGAAAACAGTGCTTCTAACTAATTACATGATCAATGTAACAAAATAATTAAAAAAACGGCTTAAGTCTTCTTTGGAAAAATAAACAATAACCTCCACATATCAAACGTTGCCCATGGTTATGGTTTAAATTTCCAACACAATAAGCCTTTTGTTGTCTCTCCGTAGGGATTTTTCCGTCCTGTTTCGCGAAATTATAATCGGGTCAGATCGGATTGAGCCGGCAACTTGCCGCTGATGACAAATTTTTCCCAACTTTCAGCTTGGACAGCGATGGCATCATATCACATCATATGATAGCTTCCTAGCTTCTCCATTTGGCGCAAAAGATGCTAGGTATCTGTGTTCCGAGAAGTGAACAGTTTGCCGAGAGCGTGAGCTTCGAAGAAAAGATAATGTCCATGGACAAACTTCCGAGCAAATGGAGGCTGTTGTATTTACTATCCTTCAAATCTTTTTCGTAAAGCGCGCAGTTTCAAAATTAAAGAATATTTATGCCGATACATTATACGGAATTGAACTCGGGAGCTCTCTGTTTGGTCGCACTAGTTTGCTGAAGATGATATGATGTACGAACAAATGATCAACTCATGAATTAGCATTTCTTGGCCACTTATACTGTGGCAGTTTTGATAGAAACTCAAACAAAAGTTTATTGTTAACCATGTCCATGGTAATTAAATTATCATTTTTAGCAAAGGTGGGGCGAAAAAAGGCGCCCCACTGCTGGTAAACGAAAATACATAGCATAAATTTTGATCCGCAAGGTAAGGGAGCGGAGGGAAGGGAAAATGTTTTCGCCAAGAGATCTACTCGCTGTGATGGTGAAAGCAAGAGGGAATATTTTAGAATGTGACCAATTTTTTATACTGACGGACATATGACACTCTTTAACATGATTGGCTCTTATGCCACATGACCGACCACCATCGGATCAACAAATATGTGCCTTGAATATTAATACAATAGGTCAATTTATCGACATAAATAACATCATGCCTTGGCTTGATGTTTGCTTTTAGCAATTAGACCCATAACCCGCGAGGGCAAACGCAAGTTGAAGATATGTATATTTGGGAATAACACGAAAGAAACACCGGCGAATTTCGCTACTCGAGGACTATAACTAATAGTCCTCTAGTAGCATAGCCAATTGAAATGCAGGATTTGCATTAGTCCACTAGTTGCGTGATACTAATCTCGGATATCCTCCAGTTTTAGCCGGGGAGTATTCGGTCACTTGACGTATTTAGACCAATCGCGCGCGAGCGAAAATATTTGATGGAATATAATTCACATTATGGTAGTCACAGGACAAAACTGAGTTCCCCGACGTGACTTACTCCTCAACCCAGTTTAAACTGGGTGATTTCCTGGGAGGGAATGTAGCCGGTCAGCTGGTGCACTTGGCAAAGCTTCTGCTAATATTTGACTTTTTGACAGCTTTCTAATGGGTTTTTCGTTACTTATTTTTATTTATTCAGCTCGATTAGCTTAATTTTTAGTTCTTCTAATTGTAAAAGAAGATAAACGTTTTTGTTTGGTAAGAAAGCTTGTTGTTGTTGTTTTGGTTTCTGTTTAACTAAATCAATAGGCCACTTTCTTTATATTGATAGTGAGGCCTAAAGGACACAAACAAAAGAAATGAATAAATATGGCTCTCAATTTCCTTTGTTTGAGTCGTCTAAGCCTCGCTGCCAGCATGGCAGGCTGAATTTTAATATAACGAAAGTGGTCTATTTAGCAAAAACTTCGGGAGGTAGAGATGACAATGAATGATTTGCCAGTAATCGGATACCCATGGTATGCACAAAGAACTCTGGGATCGCCAGGGGGCAAACATTGCTGATCGCTAGAAGGAAATGTATGGCGAAAAGCAGTTCCACGTCCAAAACAACGGATTTTGGAGAGGGATCAACCCTTTTTCTCGCCGTAGTTTTATCGCAAATGGACTTGGGGAATGTTGATATGCGGAATATGTAAGTAGTTGTCTGAATAACCGTGAAATATGTGATAAAATCTACCGATAAACTTCTTTGCTTGCGTGAGGTTTATTGCGAAATTTACATCGGGCAATGGTCTGAAATATCACAAGATTAGGTTTAAATCGAGGGGAAATAACCCAATAGAGCTTTTTCAGTTGTGTACAGGCTCCTTGGGCCGTATTTTTAAGTCAGGTGACATATAATATTGGAATTATGCCCGGTGACCGACTGTGTAGGATATCCTTGAGCCCCAAAAGTAAACATTGCAGGGTTACGCAGGATTTTAGCCATAAAGTATCGTGCACGAAAATTTCTCCAGGTATTTTTCGATATTCACAGCCTAGTTGGAACGTGATTTGTACTCTATAGATTAGGTGTAAAATAAGGTCCTCTTATCCATCTTGTTCAAACCCTCTTACGAAGTCTGCGTGCTTGATCAGACGAAACCGGTCGGAGAAAATAAGTTGACAAGATCTGTTGCTGTGTGCTCACTAATACTTATCTAGAGAGAATTGCATTGCTTCTTTGTTGTGATCGATGAACATGAATCAGTGATCATGAACGGTTTAGGAGTAAACCACTTTTTCTGTGACGTCGAGAAGGTGCAAATCGGTCATTTATATAAGCAGCGATGCACAATAGTGCCCGTGATCTTGCTTTTCTTAACATGTTCCTTCACAGAGTTCGAAGAGTAGCGGCTGAAAAACCTTAGGATTTTTTTTCAATCCAAGCAGAACTTAAGCTACGGATTTCTTCTTGTTTCTCATCGCTCATTTCATCCCTCTAAAGAGCAATAGCGTCCGTCTCCTCTGACAACGACTTCGCTTCTTTCATGAGGTACACTTCCAGAAGCCACAATTTTTTATAAAAGAAGTAACTAAAAAGAAAACAGGCCGTACACACGTAAACTGAAACTGAAAAGGCTTTATTGGGTTATTTCCTCTCGATTTAAACCTAATCTTGTGATGTTTTTAGATCATTACACGATGTAAATTTCGAAATAAACATTACGCAAGCAAAGAAGTTTATCGGTAGATTTTATCACGGTATTTCGCGGTTATTCAAACAACTACTTACATATTCCGCATATCAACATTCCCCAAGTCCATTTGCGATCAAACTACGAGAAAAAAGTGTTGATCTCTCTCCAAAATCCCTTTTTTTGGACGTGGCACAGCTTTTCGCCTTACATTTCCTTCTAGCCACAAGCAATGTTTGCCCTCTGGCGATCCCAGAGTTCTTTGCGCATAGCATTGTATCCGGTTACTGGCAAATCACGGCATTCATTGTCAAAGGCTTGACGACTCCCCATTGGTTATTTTAAATAAAAGCCATTAGAAGGTGTCAAAAAAATATAAAGGATATGCCAAGAGCTGATAGACGAGAATACATGGTCATGTTTTTAGGAAGTATTACTTATAATGCACTTATAACATGTTATCAGCCAACATAACTGATTGATGACTAAGTAAAGCAGAACGTAGGACTCGATTCTAAGGTCAATCCGAACCAGTGAACTGAGACACTCGCACGTTTTTCCCTTCACATCAAAATCTATGAAAATAGGTTTACATGTTTATGGCAAGTTTCCGAAGATTATCTATCAGGTTTATCAAAGCACGACTTCAAGTAGGTTTTTTTTTTCAAGGTAAGATCTGGACTCCCAGGAGCTCAAGTCAGGCTCTCAAATGAGGATTTCGATTGAGTAGGAAACCATGAAAATTCTCGTTAACATGGTGTAAAATTGTAATTTTTCAAGTTGCAGGCACTGGAACAATTTAACTCCTCCGCGTCGTGTTGCACATTTTTTATTCATTGATCATTCGTTGGTCAATGCTGAATGTTCCACTATTCAGCTTCCATTTGTCGGATTGACCAGCTAGTGTGAGTCCGAGGATAACAATCACTCTTGAGACAGTCTCAGAACGATGCACGGCGAGAACCATTGCCATTAAAGCAAATCACATGATAAGTAAATCGAGCTCCCTCCTCCGTAAGAAATTCGATCAGCGACCATTCACTTCGTTCAACCCTGAAACATGTAAACTTCGACTTCAAAACGCAAGCAACTGCGAAAGCTTTCGTCAATCCGACAAATGGAAGCTGAATAGTGAAACATTCTACCTTATGTTCATAGCGGAGCTCCGGCGGCCCGAAGGGCCACCAAACGGAGCCCCACAGCCATATAGGGAAAAAGAAACCCATGAATTAATTTTCTCCTGGTTATCATGGGCAGCGGTATTGCTCGTGGGCGCGTACGCACGACGACGACGATGGTGGTGGTGGAGTCGTGCAACATGGCGGCCATACTCCAAATAATAGGTTGACAGAGACATGCAACCTTGGTTTACCGTGTACTTCTTTGATATTGGACATCCCCGCTATGATCAATTGACACCTGTCACAACAAGGTATCTGCTGACCAGTATCAAATGACCATATCGCGGGCTCAAGTGTACAGCTCATCGAGGTCACGTAATTTTTTAAAGTTGACCGTTGACCAAGTGCTGGTTCTCGATTGGATCGCGGGCTCATATCAGGTTAACTTGTTGAAAACACGGCAGAATGTTTCGGAAGCCTGTTTACGCTAGCCCAGGATTAAAATTTATTCGAATTATAACTTTTTCTTCTATACAGAAAAATTTTTTGCTGCTTTGTTTTGAGTATATGGTGATTATAAAACTCAAAACAGAAAGTCACACAGTAAACATAAAACCTCACCGCACGGATACAAAACTCAAATCAACATTCTACCTTTTCCTGGGTTAGCTCAATCGGGCACTGAACATCCCGGCCAAGGAGCTACGCTTTTAGGCTGGCCTAAATCTATATATTAACATCGTAATAACTCATATAGGTGGAATTGCTCTAGCGATATGGACAGGCAGCGTTCAAAAGGATTGGAAAGTAAAAAACTTCATTGTTCTTAATAAGCAAAAGAAAACTTTTGCCTTCTGTTGACATACAAACTGATACAAACAATTAGCAAAGATTTCGGCAACTTTAGAGAATTAAAAGTAGTTGCGGGTGCCAAGACTCGCTTTTTGCTCAATTTGTGAGTCTTCCACTGAGAAACTGTAATGCAAAGAACGCTATTTTTCACGCGGATCACGCATAATTTGGACCTTGGATCACTTGAAGCTCACACAAGGCAGCAGCGCCGATTAATCCAAATCGGGCGTGTCAATCTGGTATTCGACGTTTCCGTTCATGTCGCGTTGGATTGCCATTTATATTATCCCGGCGCATTTCCCTCAAGTGCAAACGAGTAGCGAGGATGCAAGCTGTTCGTCCTTGACCTCAACCGTGGAGGCGAGATTCGG
>JAHPZR010043953.1:20000-29767 GCA_019787425.1 Platygyra sinensis
ATTACTAGGTTTTTGAGCAACTGAAATTATTTATTTCGTCTTTCTTCTCGTAGTGAACATGGTTGCAAGTATTCTGCTGGCTTTCACTGTCGTTTTTCCTTTGTGTCAGATTTTCGGTGCTTCCCAGCAAAGTGCTCTTTACCGAGATCGACAAATCAGCTACGGAAATTTCAAACGGGATTGGGGAAAACGTCTAACGGCAGGAAAAATCAAGTCTTTCTTGGTGAATGACCATGAACTGGGCTGCCCATTCATGTGTATGGCTGAACCCAAGTGTTTCTCGTTCAATGTAGCAACATATCCTAACTCTGGAGGTCTTTATCTCTGCGAGGTGTTGGCCACAGACAAGTACAGAGCCAAAAGCATGCTTCAAACAAACGCTACCTTTCAGCACTACAGTCCAGTGGTGAGTAGAATTTAGTTGTTGCCTTACTTATTTCGACGATGTGACGTTGCTTTCGAGCTTTCTAGCGATGATACTCGCACAAGATGACATTTTTTTTTTCCATACTCGTAAAACTCATTTGTTTCGAATTCAGTAGAATATCACTCGAAATTCTATATTTGCTATTTTTGTTTATTTTAATCATCGCAGAATCTAGTCTGATAAACAGTGTGCAAGCATAATGATGTAAAACATTAATTTTTTTTTGGTGATTGAACAATGGTTAATTCATCTAACACCGTTTCACTAAACCGGGAGGCGATACTGACAACGCCAAAACAAAATGATTCCGACGATGAATTATTCAGCCCTGCTACTGTGTTTAATCAACATGTCATTCACTCTTCCAAAGACGAGCAAATTAATTTTTTCTTTCTTTTCAAATTCACCGTCAATGTGAGTAAAAATAATCTAGGAAAGCTTAAAATTCATGGTAATTTTTATCACTGCAAAACAACACAAAAAATGTCTAGAAATAAGCCTGCGAAAGAAAAGTTAACACGAAACATACTGTGACGTCACTTGATTACTTTTTAACCTGTTTTTATTAGGCGTCCGTTTTCCTCATAATCATCATAACTATTACAATCTCCTCGAGCGAATATGATTGATACATAAACTATTGTAGTTTGCAATAATTATTCTGCAAAATTGTACTCGAACAGTGTAATTTGGACAACTGTAATCATAGTTGTACATGAGTACATCACTTTAACTCCTGTCACCTTAATCCACCAATCACCACATTGATTGCAATCACTATAGCAACAACTTAGCTTTTAAACCGGTAGCTGTCTTTCAAACTATTATCCATACACTCTCTGAAAATTATAATAATCATATTTTTAAGAATTCCTAGTAAAAGCTATTTTCAAGTTAAACCTTTTTTAACAAATTGCAATGATTATGATTAATTGGCAACAGGACATCGTTTCGTTCTATTCTGTCTGTAATCATACTTGTGATTAACAAATTGGACTCCCGCTAGGCGGTCGTCCGATGTTGTTAATCTCTTGTAAGATTACAGACCGAATTGGACTCCACTCCATCCTTATTACCTTTATTAATATCTTCCTCTGCATGGTAAATTGACGGAGACAAGGTACTTAACTATATTGGGGAAAAAAAAAACAGCGAAACGAACGCAGAAATTGAACTGGCCATGGGATGGTTGTAAAAGCCAATCTTTTTTTTAATATCGCTGCCAGTTACAATAAAGCATTCCAGTTAAAAATTTATTTCGTTCCTTTCACTAGAACGGGTAAATAAATTCTGATTCCTCCAGCATTATTGGAAGTTTCTTTTGGAATGATATTACGCAATTCATCAGGGACAAACCATCGAGAAAAATGTTCAGAAAAGCACTTTTACGCTGGTACCGTGCTCAATACTAATGAAAGCTTATCTCTTTTATAACTTACTGAGCTATTTTGGCATTTTTCCTTCACTTTTTTATTAAAATCTCAAGTTCTTTGTTATACTTAACATTTAAGGGGTACAATAATATTAGTTTATATAGACGTGCCCCTCTCCTCTCCTTCCAATATAAAGTGTAACTCAATTTAAGTGTTATAATGCTATTTTATTTTTTCATGCTGTATTTACATATCTATTGTATCAGCTAGGGATTGGAGGAATAAATAAAATAAAAACCAAAATAAAGAAATAAAAAATTCTGATAAATGTGCATTTCGCCGATAAAATATGTTAAAAAGAAAATTGAGGTCAATAAAAGCTGTTAAAATATTACTAGACGTTTTTGATCCATTTGATCATAGATGATCTACAAAGATAGTTATTGATCAGTTAACGATCATCAAAGATGATGATCAAACAGATCGAAAACGTTTAGTAATATTTTATAACAGCCTTTAACTTCAATTTTTTTAACCAATTATGATAAATTAGCGTAGTCTTAGCCAATCGCGATAAAGTAGTTTTCCTATTCATAATATAAACTCTAAGACTATTCAGTTATTCTCATCAGTTTTCTCTACAGACTAGCTAAGAGCACAGGTCCTCTTTTATACTTGTATTATCATAAATCGTGAAAGAAGGCGGTTTGTTCATATTTTTGTTGTTGTTGTTATTTTTTCTATCTAGTACACACCGTGCCAAAGTAACCCCTGTCATAATGATGGAGACTGTATTCCTGACTTTCAATTGAATTCCTATCACTGTGACTGTAAACCCGGATATACTGGAACTCACTGCTCAGGTATAAGGTTATAAACCAAAATAAAAAGGGTGTGAAGACTGCCAGCATTATCAAAACACCATGGGGACAGTAACGAATTAAGGAAGAGAGATTTAAGATTAAGACAGTGTTGTGCTCGATGAACAAAAAGCATGCACATTTTCACTAAACGAAGTTATTTTTCTCTGTCTTTGGAATGTACTGGTCCTAGCCTTACGACCCGTTTACTCGAACTATTTTCAGTTTCCACTGGATTTTACTCGGAAAAAGGAACGGATAGAAATTTGCTATCGACTGAAAATGAAATGCTTATTTGTTGGTTACATCGTGGCCATGGTGGTGCGATATGAATTGTGGCAAATTAGTCTATACAGTATGTTCTGTGCCCCTTTAAACGTGTAATAGTAAACGTACGTTTAGGTTATGTTAAGCAACCGACTGGAAAAAAACACCAAACGTCGCATGAACGAGATGGCAACGACAAATGGCCAATGACATGACTTACTGGACTTGCACAATTTCATTCGGGTATGTTTCCTTAAGGAAGCCTCTCCATCTCTCTTTGTTTCGTGGGTGTCTCTACAACTATTGCCAGTTGAAGCCTCCTTCTTTCATCTCCTTGTACTTGTCCTGCTGGTGTTTCTTTGGACGGTCGATGTTCGTATCCTCCAATCCACCAATCTCCTTGTTGATTGGCTGGTTGCCTGGTGCGAGCTGTGGGATTATCACCATACGTGGGCTGATTATTGAATACCGTTCCACTCCTTATCCAACCACTTATTCCATCTTCAAAGTCAAATTTGCATGCTTTTCAAAAAACAGAAATAACAAGTGGTAAATTCATTGAGTTACATCGGCCTATGGGGAGGCAAGAAAAGGTGTCTTCGATTTCAAACTTAACTATTTTCAACAGTATTTCTAACAGTAACGGCCAGAATTTTTTTAACATTCCTCAAATGAGAAAATATATCAAGGACTGACATGTGTAGTGCTCGTTGCGACCCACAGGGAAGCGGAATAGAAGGAGGTGAAGGCAGCTGGCGAAGGTCAATGAAGATGAAAGAAGGAGGCTTCAACTGGCAATAGTTGTAGAGACACCCACGAAACAAAGAGAGATGGAGAGGCTTCCTTAAGGAAACATACCCCGAATGAAATTGTGCAAGTCCAGTAAGTCATGTCATTGGCCATTTGTCGTTGCCATCTCGTTCATGCGACGTTTGGTGTTTTTTTCCAGTCGGTTGCTTAACATAACCTAAACGTACGTTTACTATTACACGTTTAAAGGGGCACAGAACATACTGTATAGACTAATTTGCCACAATTCATATCGCACCACCATGGCCACGATGTAACCAACAAATAAGCATTTCATTTTCAGTCGATAGCAAATTTCTATCCGTTCCTTTTTCCGAGTAAAATCCAGTGGAAACTGAAAATAGTTCGAGTAAACGGGTCGTAAGGCTAGGACCAGTACATTCCAAAGACAGAGAAAAATAACTTCGTTTAGTGAAAATGTGCATGCTTTTTGTTCATCGAGCACAACACTGTCTTAATCTTAAATCTCTCTTCCTTAATTCGTTACTGTCCCCATGGTGTTTTGATAATGCTGGCAGTCTTCACACCCTTTTTATTTTGGTTTATAACCTTATACCTGAGCAGTGAGTTCCAGTATATCCGGGTTTACAGTCACAGTGATAGGAATTCAATTGAAAGTCAGGAATACAGTCTCCATCATTATGACAGGGGTTACTTTGGCACGGTGTGTACTAGATAGAAAAAATAACAACAACAACAAAAATATGAACAAACCGCCTTCTTTCACGATTTATGATAATACAAGTATAAAAGAGGACCTGTGCTCTTAGCTAGTCTGTAGAGAAAACTGATGAGAATAACTGAATAGTCTTAGAGTTTATATTATGAATAGGAAAACTACTTTATCGCGATTGGCTAAGACTACGCTAATTTATCATAATTGGTTAAAAAAATTGAAGTTAAAGGCTGTTATAAAATATTACTAAACGTTTTCGATCTGTTTGATCATCATCTTTGATGATCGTTAACTGATCAATAACTATCTTTGTAGATCATCTATGATCAAATGGATCAAAAACGTCTAGTAATATTTTAACAGCTTTTATTGACCTCAATTTTCTTTTTAACATATTTTATCGGCGAAATGCACATTTATCAGAATTTTTTATTTCTTTATTTTGGTTTTTATTTTATTTATTCCTCCAATCCCTAGCTGATACAATAGATATGTAAATACAGCATGAAAAAATAAAATAGCATTATAACACTTAAATTGAGTTACACTTTATATTGGAAGGAGAGGAGAGGGGCACGTCTATATAAACTAATATTATTGTACCCCTTAAATGTTAAGTATAACAAAGAACTTGAGATTTTAATAAAAAAGTGAAGGAAAAATGCCAAAATAGCTCAGTAAGTTATAAAAGAGATAAGCTTTCATTAGTATTGAGCACGGTACCAGCGTAAAAGTGCTTTTCTGAACATTTTTCTCGATGGTTTGTCCCTGATGAATTGCGTAATATCATTCCAAAAGAAACTTCCAATAATGCTGGAGGAATCAGAATTTATTTACCCGTTCTAGTGAAAGGAACGAAATAAATTTTTTAACTGGAATGCTTTATTGTAACTGGCAGCGATATTAAAAAAAAGATTGGCTTTTACAACCATCCCATGGCCAGTTCAATTTCTGCGTTCGTTTCGCTGTTTTTTTTTTCCCCAATATAGTTAAGTACCTTGTCTCCGTCAATTTACCATGCAGAGGAAGATATTAATAAAGGTAATAAGGATGGAGTGGAGTCCAATTCGGTCTGTAATCTTACAAGAGATTAACAACATCGGACGACCGCCTAGCGGGAGTCCAATTTGTTAATCACAAGTATGATTACAGACAGAATAGAACGAAACGATGTCCTGTTGCCAATTAATCATAATCATTGCAATTTGTTAAAAAAGGTTTAACTTGAAAATAGCTTTTACTAGGAATTCTTAAAAATATGATTATTATAATTTTCAGAGAGTGTATGGATAATAGTTTGAAAGACAGCTACCGGTTTAAAAGCTAAGTTGTTGCTATAGTGATTGCAATCAATGTGGTGATTGGTGGATTAAGGTGACAGGAGTTAAAGTGATGTACTCATGTACAACTATGATTACAGTTGTCCAAATTACACTGTTCGAGTACAATTTTGCAGAATAATTATTGCAAACTACAATAGTTTATGTATCAATCATATTCGCTCGAGGAGATTGTAATAGTTATGATGATTATGAGGAAAACGGACGCCTAATAAAAACAGGTTAAAAAGTAATCAAGTGACGTCACAGTATGTTTCGTGTTAACTTTTCTTTCGCAGGCTTATTTCTAGACATTTTTTGTGTTGTTTTGCAGTGATAAAAATTACCATGAATTTTAAGCTTTCCTAGATTATTTTTACTCACATTGACGGTGAATTTGAAAAGAAAGAAAAAATTAATTTGCTCGTCTTTGGAAGAGTGAATGACATGTTGATTAAACACAGTAGCAGGGCTGAATAATTCATCGTCGGAATCATTTTGTTTTGGCGTTGTCAGTATCGCCTCCCGGTTTAGTGAAACGGTGTTAGATGAATTAACCATTGTTCAATCACCAAAAAAAATTAATGTTTTACATCATTATGCTTGCACACTGTTTATCAGACTAGATTCTGCGATGATTAAAATAAACAAAAATAGCAAATATAGAATTTCGAGTGATATTCTACTGAATTCGAAACAAATGAGTTTTACGAGTATGGAAAAAAAAATGTCATCTTGTGCGAGTATCATCGCTAGAAAGCTCGAAAGCAACGTCACATCGTCGAAATAAGTAAGGCAACAACTAAATTCTACTCACCACTGGACTGTAGTGCTGAAAGGTAGCGTTTGTTTGAAGCATGCTTTTGGCTCTGTACTTGTCTGTGGCCAACACCTCGCAGAGATAAAGACCTCCAGAGTTAGGATATGTTGCTACATTGAACGAGAAACACTTGGGTTCAGCCATACACATGAATGGGCAGCCCAGTTCATGGTCATTCACCAAGAAAGACTTGATTTTTCCTGCCGTTAGACGTTTTCCCCAATCCCGTTTGAAATTTCCGTAGCTGATTTGTCGATCTCGGTAAAGAGCACTTTGCTGGGAAGCACCGAAAATCTGACACAAAGGAAAAACGACAGTGAAAGCCAGCAGAATACTTGCAACCATGTTCACTACGAGAAGAAAGACGAAATAAATAATTTCAGTTGCTCAAAAACCTAGTAATTAGATGCAGTAAAGGTCTTAAATCTGCTCAGTATGTATAAAATTCACCTTGAATTGAATTACTAGCATGAATAATTCAGAACCGGGAGGTAACGCGTAGGAGTGAAGTTTGAGCGAATTCGAGACGTCACGAATCTAACTGTTCCTTTCAAGGTTTTTTCGAGTTGTTGCTTATCCGTCTTCATGTTTACCGTGGTTGCGAAGCAAAACTGTCAGTCCACCATATTGACTTTATTTTCTAAATAGGCTTTTTTCAATTCAATTTGGCTATGGCTAGCTATCATGTCAAAACAGGTCTTCGCCCGTTAAAAAAGCAAAATTCATACAAAGCAGGCCACCTGCACATTTAAGGCAGATTCAATTCATTTGATGTTGGTTCGGTACAGTTTTCTATGGACTATAACCAGCATTTTCAATTGGCGTTTTACCAGCGCAGCCTTGGTCTTATCGCGCTGAAAATTACACCAGTGTTTGGAAAAGGATTGAAGTGATTTTTAAGGTAATCGATATTTCCAATGTTTCATTAGCATTGTTACACTGGAAAACTTATAAATTTGTCGATGAAGGAAGCGCTCGAACCCACGAAGAAATTGTGTATCAAAATCCTGGTTTAAAAAGAATATATGCTAAAATACTCAGATCTATGTGTGCAGCGCGCATTCTCCTATGATCATTAAATTTCGCTACACCACCTAATGCAAAATAAAACACATCATTATATTTGAAAATATGCATCAACGAAATGTATTTATCTCGGGAGAATGTTGCACAAAGATCTGTATATTTTAGCAAAATTGTTTTCATTGGGGATTTTGTAACACAACTTTTTCGTGGATTCGGCGAGTGCTTATTTCATTGACAAATTTAAAAGTGTTCCAGTGATCAATGCTGATAAAACTTTACAATAAAACTGTTAATATCATCAGGCATGCACGGTTAAGGTTTTTTTTTTTATTAAAAAAGTCTTTTGAGCCGTTTTTAAGATTTTCGAAAAAGCGCTTAAAATCGAAAATTGTGCTAAATTTATTATAGCAGTGTTGTTAAGAAAATGTCTCGTTCTCGAGATTAAGAGAGCACAAACCAACAAAACTCTTATGGCCTCAAGACATAGCTTCAATTCGCATTTGGGTGTCTTTTGGAGTAGTTTCATTCAGTTCGTTTACAGTGTAATTACATTAAACAAAATGCATGTTTCAGAATGTTCCTCGCGATTATATTTCAGATTCAAAATCAAACATACATTATTGGATTGGATTGGCTCAAACAAAATTCATGCTTTGCCGATTTTCATTTCAGTTTTGGTATATCTTTGCCGTGGAAATATCGATTATCTTACCACCGTTTTTGTTGATACGTGACTTTGGAAAACAACACACCCGCGGAAACGTTTCCAAAATTTCCGTCAGTCTTGCGTGTTATCGACAGATCGGATCGAAATCCACCAATCACAGCCACTAGTGTGACCTTCAGACCTTCTTTACGTCGTGCTAGCGGGCTGTGATTGGTGGATTTCGATCCGTTCTGTCCATAACACCCAAGACTGACGGAAATTTTGGAAACTTTTCCGCGAGTGTTTTGTTTTCCAAAGTCGCGTATCAAAGAAAACGGTGGTAAAAACACACTGATTAAACCAAACTTCAGTCTCTTTCCAACAAGTAGTGTAAATTTTTACATCGATCGAAAAGATAAAGGGATGGTTGGTAAATCGCTAAATGAAATTACTCAGTATGGTCCAGAAAAAAAAACTGTATCGAACAACCTTAATACAAATACTAGACTCGTTTTGACATAGAGGCAAGCCGAATAATAGATTAAAATCATCAGTTGACATGAAATTAATCCAGACAAAGAGCTATAGCCAGGAATAACCAAAGGTTAGGAAGTGCGGGCGTGGACGATGCATTTTGGCTATTTGGGTAATGAAAGATTTGGGAGCCCATAGGTAGAGAGGCTTTGTTTTGCGGGGTTGAAATATTTGTCCATACCTGTGAGGACACCCCCATGCTCCACCCATTTTCCTCCTCTATTTTGACATATAGAGTGATTTTACTAAACCTGTGAAACAGTTACCAAAACTAGATCATTCCACGAGACACTAGTTCCATTGCTTTGTTTTGCTTATTTTTAGTAATATGCTGTAATTGTTGTCGTTTCACGATGAAAATAAAGTCATTCTAGGTTATAACACGTGCTTATTGATTGAGTCGAAATGATTGACGTAAGGCAACAATGATTTATTTAAAATTATAACATACATAGCTAGCAGAGCCACGCAATCAAATTTAGTATACGTAAGCGTGCTTAAAATCCCGATGGTGCACTCTCGCGCTGATGACGTGAGCAAATCGCTTTGCCAGAAAAAAATTTTTTCGCGCGAGTGGCCATTGTTAGCGTGGGGAAAAATATTCAGATATTTCGCGACAATAATGGATAGAAACAGAGACTCCACCCACCAGTCCCAAAACAAAGACAATTTCCGACCTTTTCTCTTGGGCTGGAGTTCTTAAATGAGGCAGAAAAAGAGAAAAACAACGGAACAGGAGACTCAGCGTCGGCGCCATCACGATTCGCTTCACTGTTCGAGGGTGAAATGCAATTTTGACAGAAAGACACTCTGGTAAAACCAAACAAGTTACAAACTGGTCTGTTTCATCCTTCAAAGGTAAGCTTAAATTTTTCCGTTTTGAAATTGTTAAATATGAAACTCGAGCTTTCAAAAGAAAGATTGAAATAAAACCAATTCCTATTTTGTTTATTTCGCTTACCGCGAACAATCACTTCTGATATTGTTGTCCGTTATTCGCGTCGGATTT
>JAHPZR010043955.1:5000-12500 GCA_019787425.1 Platygyra sinensis
TTTAAAGATCTTTTTATATGTGTTTGCCTTTCTATATGTAAAGGCGAATTCTAAGGAAATCTAAGCAGAAATATCGTTTCACGCTTTTTTCAGAAAAATGCTGATGTCAGCGTTTTTGTTGAGATTCAGGGCTAATTATCTCGAAAAAATGCGTGGCTACCCCTATTTTTCTTTGTGGATTCCAATAGCCTTTGCAAATATCTACTTTTTCCGCGTGGTCCTAACTTTGCGCAAAACCTTTTGTATTTAGTAGGCACCGTCCTTAAGCTATATTTAGACATCGCACCCAGTTTTTCCGAGGATGTTACTCGTGCGATGCGTGGAAAGCCGAAGCGCTTTTCTCGAAACTACCTGAGAGGAAATGGTGGGAACGTCATTTTATATGTTTTGGTTTCGTTTCATACCAGAAATGTTTTCTGCACTCTCAGCCGCCTTTTTTATGGTCGGGCTTTCGTTTGTTTTTCTGCTTGTTTGGCTGTTCATTATTTTTCCGTTTATACAGGTTTGGGGAGTTAAATTAAGCAAACTTCAACGGCAACGGCAACAACTACAGTGGCCGAGTAAGCGTGCGTTATAATTCTTTGTTCATTTCTTTGCCGCTGCTTACAAAAGTTCACAAAAAAACAACGTGAAATAGCCACATTCTGCATATTTCAGAGAACTTGAACTATCCGACGGCCAATTTTTAAAATTTCTTTCTTGAATTTTGAAGCTGTCTTACATATTCTGTTTGGGATATCTCTGACAGTATCGACAAACTGAATGAATTCAAATTCTTGCGAGATTCGTAGATTGAATATTAAGTAGGTTTTTTTTGTTACGTTGCTGCTTAAGCTGCGTTTTGCTATTTGGGCAGCGAGTGTCTGCCTGCACCTTCGACCATCTATTTGTTCGGTTGCCTAGCTTGTGCGAGTGTTTGCGCGTTTGTTTACTTTGCACTCGTTTGTCTAGACATTGCTCTGCCGTTCATTCAGTTGTTATTGTTTGTGCAGGGCACATCCATCTTTTATTTAATAGGCCTTTTGCAACAAACAATCACATGGTACAAAATGCGCCATGCTGGAGGGCAAGCTCATTATTATTCCCGCACTGGGACATTAAAACAAAGGCCCGCCACGCTTGACTGCTTGACGTCTCTTTGTTTTAACGTCCCAGTGCGGGAATGATATGATGAGCTTGCCCTCCAGCATGGCGGATTTTGTACCATGTGATCGTTTGTTGCAATTAAGAGGCCTATTAAACTCCCATTAAAGTTTCGACATGTATTGGAACATACCAAGAGCCGAATCTCCTTTGCTTAAAATCAAAATATATCAAAGAAAACATCTCCACAGCGTTTGCGGTTTTAGTTTGGTTTGAAACGAAACGAAACAAAACATAAACTGATCCTTCACGATAACATCCACGCAACGCGCGAGTAATATCCGCGAAAGAACTGGGTACAATGTCTAAAAATATCTTAAGAGGGATTACCTTAGTTAGAGGACCCATGTGGGAGATTCTCTCTCTTACCTTGATAATCTCTTGGACTAAGTAATTTTACTTCCCATTAGCCTGCGAGCAGGCTCACTTTTTTCTCGCCAGCTTCTTCACCCGCGTTACCCTACCCAAACAAGAGAGCCTGCTCGCAGGCTAACTTCCCACTCACCCCTTCTTAGTAAATAATTTTTCACCATATATCCCCCTCCCTGCCAGCTGATTATTGTAGTACTGGCGAGAATTATCAATTGACAGTACATAAACATTACCAAATAATAGAGTGAATTCGTATAACTCGTTCCTTATATGCTAATGAAGCGCATAATATTTTAATTACCAGTTTTTGTACGCACGAGATAGTTTTCACGTTGGAATGCACTGGAATAATTAAAATATGAGCCAGAGAATTCGTTGTGAGGGAAACCATGGAAGTGCACGAAATACGCTTGGTACTTTTGAATATTCTTGCCATTTTGCTAATGTTCGTGACTTTACAGTTACCACCGCCGGACGAAAATCATTTTCCTTTGCAGCATAGGTTGTTTGAGAATTTTTATGGAGAACAGTTTTGCGGTCGAGATGTGTTTTCCCTGATATCACGACAAGCCCATTTGTTCTGGAGAAACACTGGTGAAACTCCGGGGTCCTTTCTAAAATTAGCCACCGACCTGACGCCAATGTTATTTCATTTAACATTAGATGGACTTCCCCGCAGACGTCAACGACGACAAAAGATAAATATTATCAATCAGATTTTTACTTGTGATGATGTGGTTCAGGAAATATCTCCACGTGGATACCCTTGCACTCTGTTTTGACATTGATCCAACCTCTGTTATTCGTATTATATACAGAACACTACCAGAACTTTGGAGATACTTCCAGAACCAAATCAGATGGCCAAACGTTCTGGAATGGGGCAATCTAATGGGAAACTGGCCTGAATTTCCTAATGTCGTTAGTGCAATTGATAGTACCCCTCATCAGATCTACCGACCCCTATCAGAAGCTCAAAGACCGTTTTACAGTGGACATAGACATTACCACTGCATGAATACTCAATTAGTTATAGATAATGACGGAAACATTCGATTTGTTCAGGCCGGTTTCTTGGGAAGCACACATGATGCCACGTCCTACAGACTAATGGAGCCGATCGGACCAGGACTCAATTTGGACCTCCCACCAAATGCGTCCCTGTTAGCTGACAGGGCATACCCCGATCACGGCTCTTTATTAACACCCATTCGGAAAGGGCAAATGCACTTGCTTAATTATAGAGAGAGGAGACGCGCACGGAAATTCAATCGGGCATTAGCGAAAAGAAGGGTGAAAATAGAGCATGTTATCAAAGAGGTCAAGACTTTCAAGGCTGTAAGTCAGATCTGGAGACATCCCCGTTGGTTAATGCCAATTTGTGTCGAGCTGGCCACATTGCTGGCCGATAGACGTTTGCGTTTATTTCGCAGACTCTGATAAATGGACAGCAGAACTGAGATACACAAGTCATGTGTTACAATCTGGTTTAATTTCATGTTTCAATTTTGTTTTGACTTTTCTTGAAGCTAAATAGCTAAACGCTGAACTTACATAAATCAAATCGTAAAAGAACATTGAGCTCTGAAATGTGTTTTCGTTTTTTAAGCGCTGATATTTGCCTTTTCTCAAAATAAAAGTTGACGAAAATAATAACGTATTGATAATTGTCCCAGGCACGTGTTAACTGAAGTAAGAAAATATACAACATTGCTTTTTTACTTCTTCGCTTTATCTAAGCACAAGTCAACTTTTGATAGAATGGTTTTAACAGAGTCCATAATGTCCATGGCTTTTCGCACATTTTCTTGTGAGCTTCTTGAGCCTCTTTTGCCACATCAATTTTTCTGTTCTTCTTCTCCTTCTTTGAACCTTGACCCTCTTCCTCCTCGCTGTTTGACGATGACGCAAGAAATTCGCTCTCCATTTTTCTCTTCACGGCTTCCACTCTACGTTCATTTGGTGAAATTCTCTTTGCATACTGCATTTTGTTAGCGATTAAGGTGGACGTCGCATCGATAGCCGTAGAAGTCGATGGTGTGGCGGTTTGAGGTGAGCGTAAAGCATTTCTTGCGATGTTTTTCATTCTTTGGGTCAAACGATCCGTGGATTGGTCTAGATACATATGCACCACGTGCCCTGGTAAACCAACCTCCATCACCCGCTGCTTCGCAAACATCAACACCTCTTTCCACTCCTTGCCATGGCAGTGATTATAGCACTCCAGAATGAACCTTTTTTCGTGATCTCCAATTGAAACACGTTTTCTGTGCGTACCTATTTTTTGGCGCACGCCAAGGAAAATAAGTATTTTGAAAATAAGCGCGGAATACAATTGAAGAAAATTAAAACTTGGCGTACGAGGCTTCAAGATTTCATTTCTAAAAGTTTGTCATAGACCCCACAATCAGCTCACATTACCTGTATCAGAAGGATTTCCTGTTTCATCTCCTTCATTCTCATTCCACGGGCGCCATAAATTAGACATTTGGAATTATTCTCGCGTAACACACAGCGATGTGTTACACTTTGTGGCTTGCTTTCTGACACCTGTGGCCGAGAAGCACTCGCGCTGGTACTTGCACGCCGGTATGCAAGCATCGGAATAAAACAATGGGCGCTAATCATTAGACCCAAAATTTCAAAATGTTGGAAACGGGGTCAAATGGTACGGAAATTTCCTGAGAAAAGTTCCAGAAAATCTGGAAATTGTTGAATTTCCGAAAAGTGAACCATTCAACCGAAAGTTCTGGAAATTCCGGGATGAAAATCAAATGGAACGGACATTTTCGTTCGAAAATTTGGGTATACCCCACAAGGTTGTCCTCTTTTTTTGAAATTCTGCAAATTCACGATTTGCTATTCATATTCAGCGCTAGTTGTTTTGGCCGCGATCACAGCGAGCTGGACGCAAGGATGACGGAGACGCGTATCCCAAAATGGAAGTACTTTAGAATCATTCCACTTTTATGTAGATAAATACTAGCTTCAGCTAAATTCGTGAAGAAAGCGTTTTATAAAAATAATGCCTCCTTGGTGTACTTGTTTGTTTTGCGTAGGCTGGCTAGGAAATGTACAAAGATTTAGAACGCGTGCAGAGCCATTGTACGACTCATTAATCCCTTTGTTTTGCAATATTTTCACTGCTGTTGTGGTCTATAAAAAGTCACGATGTCGACATATCAGTGTCCTGTTTGCGATTTACAACTAGAAATCATTGAAAAGTTCCGGCTTGTCGTTCTTCACACTAGAAAACTCTGTACCATTCACCCATGGAAATTTCCAGAAATTCACACCGGAATTTTAGTTTGATCAAATGAAAAGCTTGTGCTCGTAAATTTCGGAAAATGCAGTTCCATTCGTAGGATTTTTCATCGAACGGAAAGTGCCATTGATTTCAGTTAATAGTTTTCCTGATTACCATTTAGTGATTCTCATTAGCATATAAGAAACGGCTTATCCGAATTCACTCTAATACGCATGTTCATTTTATTAAACAATTTTTTTCCAAACAAAAACTAGGAGTAAACAGAGAAGTAAACTCGTCAAAATCTATGCTAATTAAGACCGGATATCCAAACATCCTTGACGGCTGTCATTTTCTTTGCTTTAACTTGATGAATTATTAATGACATTGATAACCTACTTTTTCAAAACAATATTATAAATCTGATTACTATGAACGTTTTCAAGCTTATGTTAATTTACTTATCTCAAACAATTATTCGCCGAAGTTTTAATATAATTACTCAGGTGATTATAGAAATACCTAAACAAAGTATCGATCGAAAAATGATAAATTTTATTTGTTATTGTCACGCGTCAACGAACAACTACGCGCACAAATCACATCGTGGCCAAAAGAGCAATCGTTTTCCGCGCATTTTAAAACGTTCTGCCTCTGAGAAAAACCCAAAAAGACAGCCGGTGGTAAACTCGCGTTCTTGTTGAAACCATTCTGTTGTATTTACCCCAATTTTCACATCAGTCTTAACCTTGGACCAATGAAAGGGCGAGAATTTCTATACTCACCTGAGTAATTATTCAAATTATATTCATTTATTCTCTGATTTATTGATTCAATGAGCTATCGACCGACCAATTGATAAATTGATTCATGACATCCGTTTAAATTTACAGCGCCTATCGCGGATGCCGCTGCAGATTAGAGACAATCTATCATCATTGCAGTTGTTATTTACTCCTAAGTACAAATTAGTGTTATTAGGAAGCGTGTGTTTATAAGACCGATAAAGACTTTCGGGTGATTCCCGTTCCTCATCAAACAGGAAAGCATCAGCAGTTGAAGAGCTACATCGCTCATTCTGTGAAAGAAAACAAAAACACAATGAGCAAAGTTTCATTTTACCTAGCTAAACATATGTATGGCTGTTGCCAACAACAGCCAATGATGCTATGCTCTCTTGTTGCCAAGGAAAATATAATTCACCCCTCATTAAAAATTCGTACGCACTACATCCGGGTTGGCGTATTTCCCATGTTCTCACTATATACATTTGACCGCTCGAAAATAAACTCGTTATTTTCCCGCCGCTGTGAAATTATTCCACCAACTCGCGTTGGATATGAGATGATAGAGAGCCAACGAGGCGCGTCGAGGCGCGAAGCGGTGAGTTGGTCACATGAGCGCTATTGTCATGTCATATCCAACAAGCGCGAGTATAATTGTTTTACTAAAACGCTCCCAAAATCTAAAAGAAAACTAAAGGAAAATGGAAATAAAGAAAGCCCCTAAATTAAAAAATTCATACGCATTCGCTTACCACACTGATATTTGTACAGTATGGTATAATCACTCTTGTTATATAGCTGGCGTATTTCCCGCCACAGCGCGTCCATTCATTGGCTAGTTCATGGTAACATGCCATGAGCGTGCAACTTAACATTGCGAAAACTATGACGTCAAACGGGAAACAGTTCACTGTTACCCGCGTAATGTTGACCGCTGTTGCACGTGATCAGAGGTCGCCTGATGTTGTCGCTGGAATCTCAGCGCGTTTTTGAAAAGTTGCGTCTGTCTTGTTTTGCTATATAACAAATCACTTAATGACTGGTCCCTTGGGGAACAGCGAATTTTGTTTCCCTCGAATCTCAATGCTTCCCTCGACTTCGCCTCGGGAAACATTGAGATTCTCGGGAAACAAAATTCACTGTTCCCCTCTGGACCAGTCATTAAGTGTTAAATATTCCATGATGGCTAAGCTTAAAGCTGAAATTAAGGGCGTTTTTAGCAGGTCATAGTGTTGCTATGGTAACCCATCGTGTCACAAAAATAATGCCAATGTGTTCATCATTGATTGGACAGATTTTTGATACCATAATTGTAGCATCAATTGATAAAGAGTGGTTATAATGACCCATCAAAATCTAAGTCTTGGAGTGTGCTGGAAACTGTTTTGAGCCACCTTAACTTACCATAAAAGTGACCTTGGTCCCGTTAATGACTTTCAGCGCGTAGTAACTAGTGTTACCGCCTTGTTTATCAGTGTATTGGATGCATTTCTTACTTCTGGTATCTTCAATCGTAAATTCTTTGAAATAGAAAATACATGATTAGGGAAAACTTCTGAAAAAAATTTCAGTTAAAATTATTATAACTAAACAAGAGTCAATCGCATGCAATCATAAAAAGACAGCTCAGCGCGCTGCATTAGAAAGCAACGATCTCCGAAAATTTTAGAGCATAAGGTGATTCCCGAGAAATAACACGTGACGCTAGATTTTTAAATTGTTTTTTTGTAGTTGTTCCTAATAACGCACTTATTCGAAATGTGCGAAAAATCTCATCTGGTACGATGCTGGTTTAAGAGTCATAACTCGTCAAAGATGCGTCAATTTCCGTGCAATCAGGAGCCCATGATGCAATGGTACCCATTAAGAGCGTTTTTCTTCTTCTGAATGCCGCTACGTTTCGGGCTCTCAAAGGCCAAACACATGAAATTAATATTAAAAAGTCTCAATAGA
>JAHPZR010043957.1:0-2500 GCA_019787425.1 Platygyra sinensis
TACGCATGTTCATTTTATTAAACAATTTTTTTCCAAACAAAAACTAGGAGTAAACAGAGAAGTAAACTCGTCAAAATCTATGCTATTAAGACCGGATATCCAAACATCCTTGACGGCTGTCATTTTCTTTGCTTTAACTTGATGAATTATTAATGACATTGATAACCTACTTTTTCAAAACAATATTATAAATCTGATTACTATGAACGTTTTCAAGCTTATGTTAATTTACTTATCTCAAACAATTATTCGCCGAAGTTTTAATATAATTACTCAGGTGATTATAGAAATACCTAAACAAAGTATCGATCGAAAAATGATAAATTTTATTTGTTATTGTCACGCGTCAACGAACAACTACGCGCACAAATCACATCGTGGCCAAAAGAGCAATCGTTTTCCGCGCATTTTAAAACGTTCTGCCTCTGAGAAAAACCCAAAAAGACAGCCGGTGGTAAACTCGCGTTCTTGTTGAAACCATTCTGTTGTATTTACCCCAATTTTCACATCAGTCTTAACCTTGGACCAATGAAAGGGCGAGAATTTCTATACTCACCTGAGTAATTATTCAAATTATATTCATTTATTCTCTGATTTATTGATTCAATGAGCTATCGACCGACCAATTGATAAATTGATTCATGACATCCGTTTAAATTTACAGCGCCTATCGCGGATGCCGCTGCAGATTAGAGACAATCTATCATCATTGCAGTTGTTATTTACTCCTAAGTACAAATTAGTGTTATTAGGAAGCGTGTGTTTATAAGACCGATAAAGACTATCGGGTGATTCCCGTTCCTCATCAAACAGGAAAGCATCAGCAGTTGAAGAGCTACATCGCTCATTCTGTGAAAGAAAACAAAAACACAATGAGCAAAGTTTCATTTTACCTAGCTAAACATATGTATGGCTGTTGCCAACAACAGCCAATGATGCTATGCTCTCTTGTTGCCAACGGAAAATATAATTCACCCCTCATTAAAAATTCGTACGCACTACATCCGGGTTGGCGTATTTCCCATGTTCTCACTATATACATTTGACCGCTCGAAAATAAACTCGTTATTTTCCCGCCGCTGTGAAATTATTCCACCAACTCGCGTTGGATATGAGATGATAGAGAGCCAACGAGGCGCGTCGAGGCGCGAAGCGGTGAGTTGGTCACATGAGCGCTATTGTCATGTCATATCCAACAAGCGCGAGTATAATTGTTTTACTAAAACGCTCCCAAAATCTAAAAGAAAACTAAAGGAAAATGGAAATAAAGAAAGCCCCTAAATTAAAAAATTCATACGCATTCGCTTACCACACTGATATTTGTACAGTATGGTATAATCACTCTTGTTATATAGCTGGCGTATTTCCCGCCACAGCGCGTCCATTCATTGGCTAGTTCATGGTAACATGCCATGAGCGTGCAACTTAACATTGCGAAAAACTATGACGTCAAACGGGAAACAGTTCACTGTTACCCGCGTAATGTTGACCGCTGTTGCACGTGATCAGAGGTCGCCTGATGTTGTCGCTGGAATCTCAGCGCGTTTTTGAAAAGTTGCGTCTGTCTTGTTTTGCCTATATAACAAATCACTTAATGACTGGTCCCTTGGGGAACAGCGAATTTTGTTTCCCTCGAATCTCAATGCTTCCCTCGACTTCGCCTCGGGAAAACATTGAGATTCTCGGAAACAAAATTCACTGTCCCCTCTGGACCAGTCATTAAGTGTTAAATATTCCATGATGGCTAAGCTTAAAGCTGAAATTAAGGGCGTTTTTAGCAGGTCATAGTGTTGCTATGGTAACCCATCGTGTCACAAAAATAATGCCAATGTGTTCATCATTGATTGGACAGATTTTTGATACCATAATTGTAGCATCAATTGATAAAGAGTGGTTATAATGACCCATCAAAATCTAAGTCTTGGAGTGTGCTGGAAACTGTTTTGAGCCACCTTAACTTACCATAAAAGTGACCTTGGTCCCGTTAATGACTTTCAGCGCGTAGTAACTAGTGTTACCGCCTTGTTTATCAGTGTATTGGATGCATTTCTTACTTCTGGTATCTTCAATCGTAAATTCTTTGAAATAGAAAAATACATGATTAGGGAAAACTTCTGAAAAAAAATTTCAGTTAAAATTATTATAACTAAACAAGAGTCAATCGCATGCAATCATAAAAAGACAGCTCAGCGCGCTGCATTAGAAAGCAACGATCTCCGAAAATTTTAGAGCATAAGTGATTCCCGAGAAATAACACGTGACGCTAGATTTTTAAATTGTTTTTTGTAGTTGTTCCTAATAACGCACTTATTCGAAATGTGCGAAAAATCTCATCTGGTACGATGCTGGTTTAAGAGTCATAACTCGTCAAAGATGCGTCAATTTCCGTGCAATCAGGAGCCCATGATGCAATGGTACCCATTAAGAGCGTTTTTCTTCTTCTGAATGCCGCTACGTTTCGGGCTCTCAAAGGCCAAACACATGAAATTAATATTAAAAA
>JAHPZR010043959.1:5000-12974 GCA_019787425.1 Platygyra sinensis
ACGACATATTTTCAAGATGATCGGATCAATCGAAGCTGATTGAGAGTAATTTGCACAGGATATGTATTTAAGCGATCAAAGTTAGTAGAGACCTCTTCGGATAGAACTTTTCCTGAGACAGGAAACCAATGAAGAAAGATGAGAAGCAATATGCTAATAGATTCTCACAATCATTGACATTGACTCTGTACCGCAATAAATCAGACAAACAATTAATGAGCCTGCAGTCCAGACCTAGCGAAGCGTTCAACGCTCACGGAGCGGTGAGTACGTCATGTATCCGTAATTAAGCATCGGGCAACCGTTAGTCCGAGATGGCTTCCAAATGTGAAGCTCCTATTGCTGTTGTTTTTTAAGAACCTGTGACAAGGATCTTTTCCGGTCTTTTTGGCTAAAGAATTGCAGATAGTTTGGGAGGATTTTGGGAAGCAGGGCCTGATTATTAATGGCGGATGAATTTTATCATCGCCGACAACATTTTTAGTCGGCACCACTGAAACAGGACTGAAAATACAGCAATCGAAAGAAGGTACGTTCATTCATAACTTCCGACGGGTCATATCGGCAGATCGTGAAAACCCTGTGACTGTGATGTTGAACAGAGCACTGGTTTGTTTAAGAATGCGACAAGTGTTTGGCGAGCACCTGATAGTGGCGTTTTTATTTCCTTCCATACGATTTTATTGAAGATTCGCTTCGCGTCCGCTGGCAATGAATACCCAAGCATCAGAACACACTGCACAGCCATTGCCCTTCTAAATAATTTGTCAAACTTTATTTAATAACCGAACTTGAACTTCATTTTACAATATTAGGGTTTTATGCCCTTTTTTGGATTTTTTGGCGGGAATCTTTCGGGACTCGCAAAAAGAGGCTCGCGGCTCGCGGCTCGAGGCTCGGGCTCGCAGGCTCGCAAAATAGCCTCCCCCTATTTCAAGCTCCAAGCAAGATTACCAGATGCTGGTTGGCAGACGCTGCTAAATTTGACTCAGCTTGGAAGAAGTGGGGTAAGTTCAACCCTAACAAACAACATTAATAATGTTATTAATTGTTTGATTAAACTGATCCACCAAGGGGGAGGGGGTGGGGGGTGTACTCCTGTCAATTTGCAATGATTGTGTACCTCAAAAGTTTTTAAACTTGGATCCTATTTACCGTTTGACATTTCCAAAATTAATGCTGTTGCAAAAGTTTCTCTGTATTGAAAAGCACTTGTTAAACATTGTTGTTTGTAACAGAAAGCAGCCATTTGGTGGATACCTGAAAAAGTCATTGACAGGGCACCAATTTATCTTTTTACACCTGTAGCCATTTGGTTCCTGAATATTTCAAAGTGGTCACCAACTCCAAAAACTTAGGTGCCATATTTTACATTCTCATTCAGTATTATGAAGGCAAAATAATAGGTTAACATAGTAAGTATTAAACTTCTGGGCTCACTGTAGCATGGACTAGTGCACATCATTGTCAAAAAGTGAAGCATTCCTATACTACTGGGTTCGACATTAGAACTAATGAGATCCAAGATGGTGTCAAAGTGAGGGAAACTTTTGGTAGAGCAGGTGCATAAATACCCATTATGGTCATGGATACTGCCAGAGATTTTGGTTTGAATCTGTTGAAAAATTCCGAAGGGGCTTTAGGTGGTGGCCATGGGTAATAAGGAATTCAATTTGGTGACCAATTTTCATGATTTGGTCACCAACATGAACAATTTCATGCTCTTTTATAACCTCATTACACTGTATATTAAAAGCTGCCAAGACTTGTCTTTATGCCATGAGGTTATATACCTTAAAGATTTTGCATTAGTTTTGAAAATGTTCCATTTATGTTAATGTTTACTTTCAGCGTTCCAGTGATACTGCAGTGCTCTTGACTAAAAATGAAATAAAGGCAGTAAAAAAACTTGTGTTCAAAGTTGTAGGGACAACTATGTCCATTCAGAAAATGAACACAGATTTCCATTCATGTGGAGTGGACCTGGCATCTGTCTTGGTGTGGGCAATTAGGGAGCAGAGACTGTGGTCATCTGATACAGATACCATGGAATTTAACATCAAACTTGATGGACGCCCTCTAGGAGGTAATATTAAGAATCTTGAAACTTGTTGCATGCTAACTGTTTTTGGTAGAAACTTTGGTTGCAGGATTTCAGTTTATAATAAGCAATTTTTGATGCAATTAAAATGGCCATTTCGCATTACCAATCTTGGCATTCACTTTCAGTGTGGTCAATTTTTTTTTATTTTGAAATATTGCGCATTGTGACTGTCTTTAGGTATATGTGTTACCTTTGATCACATCCCATGTGCTATGCTCTTGTTGTGGTCTTGTAGTTTTGAGTTATCACAAATCTTTTGACCCCTTTAATATATTTTTATGTTTTCAACTTGACTGTAGTTACTTGGTTGAATAGAGGTAAATTCTTCTTGTTAGATGTTTTTATGTATAGTATTTGGGTAACATATTTTTGCAATTCCTGTTAATGCATCCTGTAATTAATGCCAATTTCACTGTTATCTAATTACTAGGCAGGAATCAAGTGGCTGTTGGGCTTGTGCCTATCGACTTTGCAAATAAAAGTTCAGAAAGTGCCCTTTCTGTGTATCCTGTAGCAATTGCAAACTGTAAAGAAAAAAGTTTAGTTTTGTTTGCAAATCATTGATGTTAAAATGTCTCACTTTAAAACAAATTAAGAACAATGAAAACAAACTTGACTCTTCTGTTCAACAAGAAGTCATTTACATAATTATGCTCTACATGCCAATAACATAAATGTCAGGTGTGTGTACATGTATATAATGTAAGAGTTAGAATGTGCCTATTCAATGACCAGTGGGTAATTTTAACTCCAAAACTCTATTCTTAATTTTCGTTTTTTTTATGTAATTTTTGTAGAGAACAGCTTACACAGCTTATCTCAAATCTGAATGAACAGAAAAGAAAACTAAAGAAAAAAGGAATTGTAGTAGATGGTAAAAAGTACCATGTCAAATTTACAGGTACAGTATAGTGAAACACTATTAATATGAACACCAAGTGGACACGCCAAAGTGTTCATATAATCTGGTGTCGGTATTAAGTGGGTTAATGTTAGAGAAAATATATGGGCTTTTCCCCATCAGGGCAAATGGAACTATCTGCAGTATCCAGGAGTCCGTATTAAGTTGATGTCCAGTGACCACAGAGTGGGGTTCCACGGTAGTGTTTCATTGGTGACAAAAAGATTAGTATAGGTATTTCAAGTTCAATTTTGAATTAATTTGTACGAGTGAGTTTTTCAAAAAGCTAAAATTGCACTCGCCGAAGTGGCTTGTGTAATTTCAGCTTTTTGAAAAATTCACAAGTGCAAATTAATTTCAAATTGAATGAGAAAACCCATATGATTACTTATTAATAATACAAACATGAAAAAATTCGTATGGAAAATGTGCCGGAAAATGTTTCTCAAAGCCATTTTTTAAAATCTTTTTTCAGAGTTTCTGTACAAAAGTTTTGTCATTGATTTAGATGAGATCATTGCCCTACAAAATTGCTCATTGCCTTTCTGCAAATCATAATCCAGAATTACAATGTGTAATTTGCACTGGTGTTACACTTTTTGCACTGGTGTTACACTTGAACTGCACGGCTCTCAGCCAATCAGAATTGAGTAATTTTTTTCATGTGTATTATTAGGTATGTAATAATTCATGTTCAGGACTCCACAATTTCAGTAAATTTGTGATGCATTGCTGCATGCATTTCCAGTTGAAGGTTAAAGAAAAAGGAAGTTGTCTCTCAAACCAGTTAAACCAGTGGTGAATTCAGCTGCTCTGAAGCAGTGATTTTATCAAGACCACAGCTTTTTGCAAAAATTTATATTTAATTACCATTTAACAACACTTTGGCTTATGAGATCCTCATTATTCCAATTTGAAAGGATAATAGAAAGACGTTCAAGGTTGTTGTCACTATAACTTTAATAACTTTAGGGCCAGGCCAACATAATTGCCTGCAGTTTTAAATTTAGACATTTTACAATACAGTAAAGATGTGGTGTTGTTTACTAGCTTTTCCATTCCTCTCAGACTTGCTGATTCTTTTTTAATACATTTTACTTTGCAGTTACTCTTGATTACAAAGCTCTTCTGCTTTTACTGCAGAAAAAGGATGATGAAGGCTATGTTCTTGGTGGCAAGGGTTACGACACTGAGTTCTGTGCATACTGTGATTCCATTAGGGTAAATGCTGTTTATTCTGTGCATGTATTCGTATTTTTATACTGCAACATGCTTTTTCATAGTAACCTGGCCCAGGCTTCATGAAGGATATCACCAATAGTAACTAATGGTAAAAAAAAATATTTAAAGGTGAATCACTGTGTCACAATTCAAGTTTTTTTCTTTTTTTTTAATTCCTAGACATGGAAATGCCATGGAGTTAACCCAGATGAAACATGTCTTGACTGCTGCCTACGATCCAAAGTTAATATTGGCAGGTGAGTATACAGTGTGGCACAATAAATGTTTATTGCATGTCACTCTTTTATGCCTTAAAAATAAATGGCATTTACCTGAGATCAGGCTTCATTTTATTTCACTTGGTAAACTTATTATCCAATATGGGAAATAGTCAAGAGACCCTGTTTTCAATCTTGACAAATAGTATCCACCAGAATCTTTTCTATCGTTCAAGGCTGTTGCCTAACAATATTTCAAGGAGCCCAGAAGGGCAAAAGCCAAAAGGTTAGGAGCCAAGAACTCCATTGTGTTTGGTGAGTATAATACCTGAGATCATGGTGATGACAAACTTATCCCTGTAATTCTTTAACATGTCAAAACACAGCCCGTAATATTTTATTAATATTACGGGCTTAATATCCTGATATTAATCTTGTTTGCAGCCATTCGGGGTGGAATCATGCAATGCTCCCCCTCCCCACACTTTTTTAGCAGGATGCTGGATATGATGAGTGTAAATATTATAAACAGAAATATTAATTTTTATTGACTTGACTTCTGCTTCCAATTGTGCTTTGAAAACTACAAACACACCTCCCATAAGCAGACACTGTAAGTGTCCGCTTAAGAGGTGTCTGCCTGCAGGAGGCATTTGTCAACAGAGATGCGACAGTATTTCAGAAACATTTTATTCATGTTAATTATTCATTCATGTTAAATTTTAGGACGGAAAAAGTTCAGTTTTCGTGGTTGTGGATGGAAAGCCATTGACTCAAGAAAATGGTCAAAAGAGCACCGAGATTGGATACTGACAATTGACAACTTGTTCAATCAAATTTTTGGTGGTGACTTTTTGGTATATGTGTATGATAAAAACAAGGGCACAAGCGTTGACGAGAATATTGTGACCGGCCTTTTGGAATATAACCATGATAGCTGGGAGGCCGAATACTTGAATGAACTAAGTGACTTTTCTGATAAAGTAACAGAATCAAATGCTCCTATGCAGAATTGTGGTCCAAAACAGCTGGACTTCGCTGATGCAAAAACTGCCCCTGCACCAAGTAGTACCAACTCAGATTCTTCTGAAGATAAAGATGAAGCTGGTCAAACAAACAGCTTTAACAAAGGCAGGGCAACACACCCTTGTACTCAGTTGTCTTCCGCTCTATCCACAGTTTCAACAAGAGCTGAACTAGCTGCTTTGGACATGCTAATACCTCCAGTATCCTCTATCTCTAGCTTACCTACCTCTTTGCATGCTGAGATAGCATACAGTCATCTGTCCTTTATAGATCCATTCTCTCTGGTGCAACGTCCATGTGAAGCAGTTGTCACAACAGCAGAGAAACTTCTGAGTGAAGAGAGAAGAAAAGGACACCATCCATCTGGCGTTGTGATTAAAGGATTTGGCCAATTCACAGAAGACGGTCTAAGGACTCTTCAAAAATTTGCGAAATTCCAGACACGAAACGTAAGATAGCTGCAGAAGCTAGATGGCTTTCAGGACTCAATTGTACGTCAAGAGAGCTAACAGTTCTTCAATCAGTCCTCTGGAATCGACCAACAACAAGCTCAGTTCTGAGATTTGGACTCAAATCTATCGATGTTATTTCTTTTTGTGATCTCGCAATGATTGTGAACCTCAAAAGTTTTTAAACTTGGATCCTATTTACCGTTTGACATTTCCAATATTAATGCTGTTGCAAAAGTTTCTCTGTATTGAAAAGCATGCACTTGTTAAACATTGTTGTTTGTAACAGAAAGCAGCCATTTGGTGGATACCTGAAAAAGTCATTGACAGGGCACCAATTTATCTTTTTACACCTGTAGCCATTTGGTTCCTGAATATTTCAAAGTGGTCACCAACTCCAAAAACTTAGGTGCCATGTTTTACATTCTCATTCTGTATTATAAAGGCAAAATAATAGGTTAACATAGTAAGTATTAAACTTCTGGACTCACCGTAGCATGGACTAGTGCACATCATTGTCAAAAAGTGAAGCATTCCAATACTACTGGGTTCGACATTAGAACTAATGAGATCCAAGATGGTGTCAAAGTGAGGGAAACTTTTGGTAGAGCAGGTGCATAAATACCCATTATGGTCATGGATACTGCCAGAGATTTTGGTTTGAATCTGTTGAAAAATTCCGAAGGGCTTTAGGTGGTGGCCATGGGTAATAAGGAATTCAATTTGGTGACCAATTTTCATGATTTGGTCACCAACATGAACAATTTCATGCTCTTTTATAACCTCATTACACTGTATATTAAAAGCTGCCAAGACTTGTCTTTATGCCATGAGGTTATATACCTTAAAGATTTTGCATTAGTTTTGAAAATGTTCCATTTATGTTAATGTTTACTTTCAGCGTTCCAGTGATACTGCAGTGCTCTTGACTAAAAATGAAATAAAGGCAGTAAAAAAACTTGTGTTCAAAGTTGTAGGGACAACTATGTCCATTCAGAAAATGAACACAGATTTCCATTCATGTGGAGTGGACCTGGCATCTGTCTTGGTGTGGGCAATTAGGGAGCAGAGACTGTGGTCATCTGATACAGATACCATGGAATTTAACATCAAACTTGATGGACGCCCTCTAGGAGGTAATATTAAGAATCTTGAAACTTGTTGCATGCTAACTGTTTTTGGTAGAAACTTTGGTTGTAGGATTTCAGTTTATAATAAGCAATTTTTGATGCAATTAAAATGGCCATTTCGCATTACCAATCTTGGCATTCACTTTCAGTGTGGTCAATTTTTTTATTATTTTGAAATATTGCGCATTGTGACTGTCTTTAGGTATATGTGTCACCTTTGATCACATCCCATGTGCTATGCTCTTGTTGTGGTCTTGTAGTTTTGAGTTATCACAAATCTTTTGACCCCTTTAATATATTTTTATGTTTTCAACTTGACTGTAGTTACTTGGTTGAATAGAGGTAAATTCTTCTTGTTAGATGTTTTTATGTATAGTATTTGGGTAACATATTTTTGCAATTCCTGTTAATGCATCCTGTAATTAATGCCAATTTCACTGTTATCTAATTACTAGGCAGGAATCAAGTGGCTGTTGGGCTTGTGCCTATCGACTTTGCAAATAAAAGTTCAGAAAGTGCCCTTTCTGTGTATCCTGTAGCAATTGCAAACTGTAAAGAAAAAAGTTTAGTTTTGTTTGCAAATCATTGATGTTAAAATGTCTCACTTTAAAACAAATTAAGAACAATGAAAACAAACTTGACTCTTCTGTTCAACAAGAAGTCATTTACATAATTATGCTATACATGCCAATAACATAAATGTCAGGTGTGTGTACATGTATATAATGTAAGAGTTAGAATGTGCCTATTCAATGACCAGTGGGTAATTTTAACTCCAAAACTCTATTCTTAATTTTCGTTTTTTTATGTAATTTTTGTAGAGAACAGCTTACACAGCTTATCTCAAATCTGAATGAACAGAAAAGAAAACTAAAGAAAAAAGGAATTGTAGTAGATGGTAAAAAGTACCATGTCAAATTTACAG
>JAHPZR010043961.1:0-2500 GCA_019787425.1 Platygyra sinensis
AGGTGTGTCTGTTAGTGTATTTTGTCGACATTTTTGTTCTGTCTTTTGCTTCTAAGTTCTTTTTCTTCTTAGCCCATACCCGTGTCTTGTTTATGTACACTGCTGTTACTGAATTGAAGTGTTGTTGCGTTAAACGTCCGGGGGATTCGAGAGCAAACCAAAAGGAGGAGTATATTTTCTTACCTAAAGGATCAAAGAGCAAATGTTTATTTCCTACAAGAAACATATTATGAACCGGCCGATCAAAATATGTGGAAAAATGGAGTGGCAAACTCTTCTTTTCCCATGGCACTAACCATAGCAAAGGAGTGTGCACTCTAATCAACCCTTCTGTAAACTTCCAAATTAACTATTCTTATGCTAACACTTCAGGACGAATAATTCAAGTAACCATTGTCCTGGGGTCCCAAAAGATATCATTATGCAATGTCTACGCGCCTAACAACCGGAGTAATCAACTTGAATTTATGCAAGAACTCAACAATTGTATCATTGACAAAACAGAACTCACTATTTTCACTGTCAAAATAGCCACGGGTTTAGCCTTCGCGCAATGCCAGTATCATTGTAACACCTCAGGGCTTAGGAGACAATGCTATTCGAGTCTCCAGGGAACTCATTTGCTTATTTATGCAAACCTTATCGGGTTTTCGGTCTCTTTCGCCAAGTTACGCCGATCTGGTCCAGTGTGAAATTTTTTTGCCCCTCCTACCTCCCCTTCGGTGACGCGTGCATCTCTCCCCTATCTATGTCTTAAGACCCTCTGACTCTGCAAAATCTCGCTTCCCATAACTTAGTATCGTGAAGGCAGTCAGTGGTTGTATTGACGGTGAAAATGGTAGACTATTTATAGCACCCGCGCACTATATGAACGCAGTCTGCCCGCGCCATAAAACTATTTGGAGCCACATTGAAGCAACAATACATAGAAAAAAATATATAGTAAGACATCAATTCATTTCGCTTGATTATATTTTATTTCGATAAATTTGTAGGGGACTCTTCGCAGAGAGATTTCAAGCAAGGACTCACAACATTGTACAAAGGCGTCGAGACATTTGTGCTTTTCATCGGGCATGCGCGCAGCGGTCATAGTCTCATCGGCGCCATTTTAGATGCTCATCCAGAGATAATTATTCCACACGAATGGGACGCTATAACAAAATGGGATCACTACAAAAAGAAAAGCATAGATGATGGCAGTCAGCTTAAGACTCGTCTCTTCTTTGATCTTCATTCTCTTTCACGTTCTCAAGCCATGTTTGGAAATCGCGCGGCTTCCGGCCCCAAAAGCGATGTCTATTCTTATTATGTGCCTGGACAGTGGCAGGGAACGTACAGAGGCAAAATAAAGGTACGCAAAGAATTTAAACATCTAATTCATGTGACGCGATAAACATTATAGCATGAAGGGATAAGCCCATGGCTTAGGAACGTCTTTTTGCTGGATTTATTTGGGTAGAGATGCTGAGTCTGCGGTTTTCAATGAGTTGAAGAACAGCACAGGGTAATGATATGCCTCTCTAAACAAAACGAAGTGGGGCACAAAATCTACTCACGTTGCGTGAAAAGCGCAGTACGTGAATATATTTACTTAAATGTTGTTTGGGCAAAAAAAGTGAAGTAATATCGAGAAAGCTTGAGATTTTAAAAGATTTGTGTACCTATCAATTTCGTGTGCTTATGTGACATTGTCATGACAACCGCATTTTTGCATGCAATGAAAATTTTATATTTTGACAGTCTTTCACCTTCGCAGTTTTCTCGAGCAGCCCTGGAGAAAATCGTACCTTAAAACATTGTGGTATAATTTTAGGATGATTTCCCATTTTTACGCTATGTTCAGGGATACCGTCCGAGAGAGATGATTTAATAGATTGAATGATGTCATATAACGTCATGGCCAACAAAGAGTGGCTTATTTTGTTGAGCAAGCCAAGTTTTATTGCAGCATAACCCTGGGAGGGGGGGGCGGTATGATTTCAGGAATACATCCGGGAACTAAGCCACTTAACTCCTGTGATCTATTTATTTTAGCTGTAATCTGCAAGGTTTTCTATTAGTTAAATGGTTTTTCTTTGTTTTAATAAGATAACTTGTGTTGTAAAACCTGTTCATGTACTTGGCTTGCCCCGCCACGACTAGGGTTCCAGCTATCAGTTGCGGGGCAAACTATCGCACTTTTTTGTAAGAAGATTAAAAAAAGAAAGAATGATACATGGATTTTGGCTTGGATCTGCATCAAATGGTTCGCACATGCCACATATAGCTGCGATATGAATCTTATTTTATGTGTACTTGGCTTTACATAAAGCTTGTGATTGTTGTTGTTGTTGTTGTTGTTGTTGTTGTTGTTGTTGTTGTTGTTGTTTCTGTCGTTGCTGTATTAACACAGCAGTTCATCTCTCTGTTTTGGTATATCACCCAGGTCATCGGTGACAAGAAAGGAACGACAACCAGCCGGACGCTAAGAAACCCCAAAAACTTAAAACTATTGGAC
>JAHPZR010043961.1:7500-20000 GCA_019787425.1 Platygyra sinensis
GTTGAATCTGGCCAAATTGTACTTGCAAATATTAATAGCTAGCTGTTTTTGCTAGTAATGTTTCTGATATTCGAAATACACCTCAGTGTACTTTGCAGTCCTGGTCACTTCAGTTAGCATGAAGTCCTTCCCTTTCAATTGCTTACTGTGTTAGAGTGGGTGTGTGGTTAGTGTTGTGTTTTCATTGATATATTTCAGAAAGTCATCAACAACATCATTTTCCAGTCACAAAATTAGGCCCTGTTTACAAGCAGGTAGCAGGTAACCCTAGTGCTAGGGTTACCCTGGCACTCACTCAGTTCTTCTTATTTTCATTGATGCATTTACAAGGCAGCTAGGGTCACCCTAGCGCTAGGGTAATCCTAGCTGGGCAATCCAAGCTGAGTCAGCTAGGGTTACCCTGGCGCTAGGGTAACCATAGCGCCTTGTAAATGTTCTGCAAGGGACAACCCGCCTACCCGGGACAACTCTATTTTGGCTCCAAAAAGCAAAATATGATCACAATACTGACAAAATCAGCGAATTATGGCGCAGAAAACATCAAGTTTTTTCACAATTTGTCATATTTTTGCTTTGGAAATAAATTATTTTTCAGTTTTGTAATCTGTTTGTCAGGTTTCGAAATTAACACTCGCAAACTCGCAAAAAGTGAGTGCTTTTGATAATCTGTGATTTAGAAAAACATCCACTGGCAAATGTTTGCGAGTTAGAATAATCCATGTCTACAAAACATTTGGAAAGAATTTACTAGTGGTCTCACCAATTGGTAGTAGAAAAAGTCTTACTAGCAAAACTTTACAATTAGACTAAAAAGTTAACTTTGAGCCCTGGTTTGTACTTTACTTACAAGGTAACCAAAGCACAACAAACGTTATGTTGTCTCAGGCAGTAGTGTTACCCTCCTTGTAAATTTATCTGGGTTATCTTTTAACCATTACCCTGGCAGTAAGGCTACTCTACTTCTTTGTAGCTTTTCCACTGTTTGTCACAAAGAAATAATAGCTACATGTATACTTGTTTTTTTTTTTTAAATACTTGATTATATTTTTGCAATCATGGTATGTAACACATCGCGAAGAATGCCTATTGTTCTCGGGACATTTACTTGCAGTTGGAAAGGTCTGTTATAACGCTTGTTATTATTCATAGCACCCAAAGAAGCTTATTCATTGGTTGCTATGAACGCACGGCAATGCTCATTAGCCTGATGGAGGCGGTAAACTAAACAATGAAACCAGTGCGCTATTGTTACTCCCTTTGTTTCGTTTAGCACAAACCGCTTTTGTTTCTTACTTTGTTTGAATAGACAAGTTTTCTCTTTCGTTACGTCCTAAGCGAACCCAAACACTAGCTAACATGGCGATCGATGTCCTGGTAGTCGATTTGATCCCGGCAAATCCAATCGAATTGTTCGGTAATCGAGCCCAAGCTAACACCAATCGTTCGGGTGCCTAACGGTCGATTATCGAATTCAGTCGAATGTTTGATTATCAAACGATCAAGATCAATCACAGTAAATAAAATATTCGATTTCTCTCGATTACCGAACACAAACAAACACAAATAAACGATCGACCTTGGTTTTGTTAGTAGATTTTAGGCATGCCCGACCTGCTGGAGTCATATGTCTTACTTCACTTTACTTTTTAATTTACCTAATTTTACTTTACTTTAAGAAATTTCCAGTTCATTTCGAATTACAAGCGTATTTCGATCACCGGCGACTTTTGATCGCAAAGACTAATGATCTTAAAGATTGTATGAAGCTAAGTGTAAACACGAGATTGTTTTATTCAATAAAGGGTGGTACTATATGAATAAGAAGTGGATGGATCGGGGGTTCTAAGAGCTCTGAAAAGAGCTCCCGATCACATTTATCGTCGCTTTGCTCGTTCATCGCGTTGACAGGTGTTGAATAAACCAGCAGCTGTACCAAGCTGCTGTTTTGAAATTCGCGGAAAATCATATTGGTAGAAGTATTGAAAATTAAGCTGTAGGTTTCTAGGAATTTAAATATCTATATTTCAAGCTTTCCAGTAAGAATATCTCCAGCAGGGCTTTGTAATTTTCACCATGTGCTTTTCTTTTCAAACCAAAATATTGAAATGTATAGCATTCTGAAAGTGAATTTCTTGAAATTTCTAGTTGTACGAAATAAAGCATGGACTGTTTATGTCATGTGGCTTCTGCGACTGTGTCTGTGTGTGTTGAAAGGTCTTGAAAATAGCATCCCATCATGGGGGGAAGTGGTCACAAAAGGTCAGATCCAGGGGAGTAGTCATAAAGGAAGATCTAGAAAGGTCTTGAAAGGTCTTGAAATTCCCTGGACCTTGCAAAATGCATTCAGCCATACCCATTTGCCCTCCTGATTACATGTAGGTTGTCACCTGAGCAGCTGTGGAGGTTTTCCTAAATGGCAATACTGAAACCAGAACATCAACATACCATAAAAAATTCATTTGTTGATCAACCTATTGTTTCTCATAACTATAATGTACTGCAATAGAGATTCACATCCACATAGAATGTGCATGTTACTGTTCAAAGTTGAGTCATTTGTTGCTCTGCACAGAAATGGGCAAAGATAAAAGAGCAGGAGGGGGTGCAGTCATTCCTTGCAACTGGCTATTGCATGTTGCCAAAGGAGGAGAAAGCTTCAAAAAAGTGACCAAATAGGGTTTTCCACTGATGGTTTTGAAGGCATGGAAATAAGAGTGCATAAAATTTCACTTTTGATCCATGTATTTTTTTGCTTTTGATACATGTAGCTGTGGTAAGGTACAACAAAACTTGGCTGAAAATTTCAATATAATTTGATATAATTTTGAACAAAAGCACAGCCACAATAAGTCCCCTTTAAATACAGATCTATCAATTCTAGATTTATCAATATGGATAAATATAAAAGACAAGAAAGTGAACCTTATTATATAACCCTATAATAATTTCAGCTAGATACCTTTCATATTGCAACAGCAAACAGCGTAGCTTAAATTGAAAGTGGTGATCACCGCTGTCGAGGCCAAAATCAGCCTTTTTTATCTTTGGCAGTCCTGGATTGTGGAACGATACCTCGTGCAAAGCAAGTCGCATTAGTACAGGTTGTCTTAACTTTATCGAAGCTAAGCTTATACGATATTAAAAGGAAATTGGTTCGAATCGGGAATAAAATTAATTACACGAATACAGCGAATCCAAGTAAAACGACTACTAGTTCGAATTATTCGCAGGTTCAAGAGATCGTGGGATTAATAGATGGGAAAGATTCAACCGTATTATTGTTGTAGTTTATTTGTATGCGACGTCTCCGCCGACATAGATTTCTTCTCTCTCGCCATTTCCCTCGGTCTTAGTCCTTTCGCGGTCTAGGCAATGTTTTGGTTTTGCGTGAGCCAATCAGAGCACAGGAAATCGTATATCCACTTCTGGCTATGGCCCGGACTGTACAAGTCATTTTTATAATACATTAAACGTGTTCAAAATATGTTTAATCTTTGGATAATATTTGTGTGTCTCAGTTACTCCGGAGATCTCCTTGTAAGATATTTCTGGACAAGGAATATTTGATCATAAAACGTGTTTGAAAGAAGAATTAAATAACAAGCAGTTGACACGAGTGATTAACAAATAGATGTATAGCAAATCTACCTATTACTTTCAAGTCAATAAACAGAGCTTCTATTCAGACTGAGTGACCATTGTATTCGTTAGCGATTCACATGACTTCCTCTTAATTCCAGGAGCATAAATTGATACTGGTGCCATCCTTTAGACTACAGCAACAAAACCAGGAGAATGTATTTTCTACTTGACAATTAATTAAAACATTATTTTTTAATTTTTTTTAAAGAATTTTTTTTTAAGTTGAACCAGTGAGCAGCACTTCTGGAACTGTTTGAGTTGTAATGCTGTTTTATTTTGTCCTACGTAGTCTGCGTAGCAAGCGTTTCTGTGCGGTTCGGAAGCAAGGAATTACAGGGCGAGGCAAAATACCGAAAACCCCACGGAAACTCCTATGCGTTTCGTGTTGCCAACACACACTTCATCAGGGAGTTTTACAATACAACATAGCATGCCTATATTTAAGGTGTATTGAATTTTACGTTTCGTAATAAACCTACGGACTTGCGTATGGGAATAACAAAACGCCGCGGTAATGCGTATAGGAAATAGGCGGTAGAAATAGTCAAAGTGTGACACATTTAGCGCGTTATACACTTTTTGGGGCCACAGTTTTAGCTAAAACTGTGACCCCAAAAACTTACTAAGATAGATTACCTAAGGTTATAGTAGATTTGTAATAAACAGTGCAGTCCAGATCTGGTAGCATCTGGTTAATAACGTTCTTTTAAGAACGTTATTAAGAAAGATACCCATTATAGATACTTCTGCTGTTTTAACAGCAGAAGTATCTATAATGGGTATCTTTCTTGTTTTTCATTTCACTTCGAGCACTTGTAATTGCTTCAGCAAACGAATGGCAAATATTTGATAAACAGTGACAAGCGTTACGTAAGCGTTAGCAAAGTTAAGAAATAGGCGCTCGACGAGCACATGAATCTACCGCGGTAGGTAAATACAATGGGAGTCTCTGCAGTCTCTTCAGGACCTGGTATAAATGCAATATCTCCAGAAACCAAAAGCTTCATTTCTGAAAAGAAGTACTGAGTTCTTACTTAGCAAACAGCTCGGACAAAAATTCTGGATAACATTTATATTTCCTTCCAGAAGATCAACATTTTTCTTGTTCAAATTTTCTTCAAAACAAATTGGATAAATAGACTCTCCTCTACGAGCGAGCTTAACAATCCGCAGTTTATAACTGATAGCCACAGTAAATAAGACAGATGAAACTTACTTTTTTGCGTTTTAGTAATTTTAAAACTTCAAATGTGGTGGTTATCTGTCTCTTTTCCTATATGCAGAAACTTCACGCTTACATGCCCTGGCCTTAGATCTAAGCACTACAAAGATTTTCTTTCACTCCGAGTATTTGCAAAAAACAATACTAGTTCAATAATGACCAGGTATAGGTTCTCTGGACGTGTTTTCCATGATCATGATTCGTCTTTTTTTTTTGTTTCTACTCTACTAAGAGAGTCAATTCTCCGTAAGAGAAGCTATGATATAATCGCGGTGGAATTGCTTGCGTTGTGCGCTGACAACAAACGCACTGTATTATGCATAATCGTTCGATTGAGATGCGTGCTACCTCGAAAGGCTAAATAATTCCTCGAAAAGGCTGCATAATCTCTTGAAAGAGCTGCATAATCTCTTGAAAGGGCTGCATAATCCCTCAAAGGGATTTGAGATGCCTAGAGAGAAATGAATTACCGCGAACACAGTGAAGTCGTGTTTTCTGTGCCATCTGAGGTCGCTCAGTGATTAGCTGGCCTGATTGCAGATTCTGTTCTATATTGGTTAGCAAAATTTCAACAGGGCATGAGGTTACTAGATAGAGAATAACCACAATACTGCTAAACGAGTTGCAGAGTTTTAATCTTATTGTTTTAAATTTGGGTGCTTGGCATTTATGTCCTCTGCATCATTGTTAGCAAAACTAGGGACCCTTATACGATTCAAGGACGGGACGGTCAAGACGAGAACGGCAGTGGACGCGGGAAACTTTCGCGTGTCGTGTCGTGTCGCAAAAGATAAAATGCTAAATTTTAATAACTTGTGTAATTTTTGTATAGGACGTCAATAACTCTAGCGTCTTAAAATCTTTCACAAAAACAATGACATTCGTTAAAGAGAGTGTAGAAATATTATCCTGATCTATCCTGATCTATCCTGTCAAGCTTAAACGATGGTGAACATATCGACGACACCGAACATACTCTTCTTTAGATATTTAATCCAAACATTCCTGCATGATCTGTCGGTATTTAATATTGAAAGAATCCAAAATTTCCGTATGAAGAAATTGTGTGAATGAACTTTATATCGACCTGGTTCAGATAGCTTTTTACCAGTAGAACGTTTTAGAATTGATCCTGTCTGTAACTGAGATAAATATTTATAATAAAAAACATTACATTGAGAGCAGGGTTATACGCAACCTCGTTCCCAGGGCCTGGGAAAAGGCCCTGGGAACGCGGTTGGGTTGTACCGAAACATGAAATAAAACATAAATGTGCAATTGTGCAGTTTATTTGCACGATAGCCGCTTTGAAAGCCCGTAACAATCATATTTCCAATCATAGCCTTTCGGAAACCGCTCAGAATCTTGCAAGATCATTCGAGAGCTATTTTTTGGCACAACCGGTAATAGCTGTGTCTGGTCATATGATAAAAAATACAAAACTTCAGTTTACTCCTAATTCGCGTCACTTCGAAAGCGTGGGAAAACGAGTCTGCAATGTCTATCGTACAGTCAGCGTTTAGAGATCGTAGTCACTCGTAATGCTCCGTAACGCTTTGTTTCTGCTAGTAAATTCGCATTTTTTTTCCGGTTTTGACAAGCAACTCCCTCTTGCGAACTTGACAGATTTGAGTAACCCAGAGTCAACCGACAAATCAATCGCGACTAATCTTTTCTGTGCTTCTCAATGTAATGTTTTTTATTATAAATATTTATCTCAGTTACAGACAGGATCAATTCTAAAACGTTCTACTGGTAAAAAGCTATCTGAACCAGGTCGATATAAAGTTCATTCACACAATTTCTTCATACGGAAATTTTGGATTCTTTCAATATTAAATACCGACAGATCATGCAGGAATGTTTGGATTAAATATCTAAAGAAGAGTATGTTCGGTGTCGTCGATATGTTCACCATCGTTTAAGCTTGACAGGATAGATCAGGATAGATCAGGATAATATTTCTACACTCTCTTTAACGAATGTCATTGTTTTTGTGAAAAGATTTTAAGACGCTAGAGTTATTGACGTCCTATACAAAAATTACACAAGTTATTAAAATTTAGCATTTTATCTTTTGCGACACGACACGACACGCGAAAGTTTTCCCGCGTCCACTGCCGTTCTCGTCTTGACCGTCCCGTCCTTGAATCGTATAAGGGTCCCTAGTTTTGCTAACAATGATGCAGAGGACATAAATGCCAAGCACCCAAATTTAAAACAATAAGATTAAAACTCTGCAACTCGTTTAGCAGTATTGTGGTTATTCTCTATCTAGTAACCTCATGCCCTGTTGAAATTTTGCTAACCAATATAGAACAGAATCTGCAATCAGGCCAGCTAATCACTGAGCGACCTCAGATGGCACAGAAAACACGACTTCACTGTGTTCGCGGTAATTCATTTCTCTCTAGGCATCTCAAATCCCTTTGAGGGATTATGCAGCCCTTTCAAGAGATTATGCAGCTCTTTCAAGAGATTATGCAGCCTTTTCGAGGAATTATTTAGCCTTTCGAGGTAGCACGCATCTCAATCGAACGATTATGCATAATACAGTGCGTTTGTTGTCAGCGCACAACGCAAGCAATTCCACCGCGATTATATCATAGCTTCTCTTACGGAGAATTGACTCTCTTAGTAGAGTAGAAACAAAAAAAAAAGACGAATCATGATCATGGAAAACACGTCCAGAGAACCTATACCTGGTCATTATTGAACTAGTATTGTTTTTGCAAATACTCGGAGTGAAAGAAAATCTTTGTAGTGCTTAGATCTAAGGCCAGGGCATGTAAGCGTGAAGTTTCTGCATATAGGAAAAGAGACAGATAACCACCACATTTGAAGTTTTAAAATTACTAAAACGCAAAAAAGTAAGTTTCATCTGTCTTATTTACTGTGGCTATCAGTTATAAACTGCGGATTGTTAAGCTCGCTCGTAGAGGAGAGTCTATTTATCCAATTTGTTTTGAAGAAAATTTGAACAAGAAAAATGTTGATCTTCTGGAAGGAAATATAAATGTTATCCAGAATTTTTGTCCGAGCTGTTTGCTAAGTAAGAACTCAGTACTTCTTTTCAGAAATGAAGCTTTTGGTTTCTGGAGATATTGCATTTATACCAGGTCCTGAAGAGACTGCAGAGACTCCCATTGTATTTACCTACCGCGGTAGATTCATGTGCTCGTCGAGCGCCTATTTCTTAACTTTGCTAACGCTTACGTAACGCTTGTCACTGTTTATCAAATATTTGCCATTCGTTTGCTGAAGCAATTACAAGTGCTCGAAGTGAAATGAAAAACAAGAAAGATACCCATTATAGATACTTCTGCTGTTAAAACAGCAGAAGTATCTATAATGGGTATCTTTCTTAATAACGTTCTTAAAAGAACGTTATTAACCAGATGCTACCAGATCTGGACTGCACTGTTTATTACAAATCTACTATAACCTTAGGTAATCTATCTTAGTAAGTTTTTGGGGTCACAGTTTTAGCTAAAACTGTGGCCCCAAAAAGTGTATAACGCGCTAAATGTGTCACACTTTGACTATTTCTACCGCCTATTTCCTATACGCATTACCGCGGCGTTTTGTTATTCCCATACGCAAGTCCGTAGGTTTATTACGAAACGTAAAATTCAATACACCTTAAATATAGGCATGCTATGTTGTATTGTAAAACTCCCTGATGAAGTGTGTGTTGGCAACACGAAACGCATAGGAGTTTCCGTGGGGTTTTCGGTATTTTGCCTCGCCCTGTAATTCCTTGCTTCCGAACCGCACAGAAACGCTTGCTACGCAGACTACGTAGGACAAAATAAAACAGCATTACAACTCAAACAGTTCCAGAAGTGCTGCTCACTGGTTCAACTTAAAAAAAAATTCTTTAAAAAAAATTAAAAAATAATGTTTTAATTAATTGTCAAGTAGAAAATACATTCTCCTGGTTTTGTTGCTGTAGTCTAAAGGATGGCACCAGTATCAATTTATGCTCCTGGAATTAAGAGGAAGTCATGTGAATCGCTAACGAATACAATGGTCACTCAGTCTGAATAGAAGCTCTGTTTATTGACTTGAAAGTAATAGGTAGATTTGCTATACATCTATTTGTTAATCACTCGTGTCAACTGCTTGTTATTTAATTCTTCTTTCAAACACGTTTTATGATCAAATATTCCTTGTCCAGAAATATCTTACAAGGAGATCTCCGGAGTAACTGAGACACACAAATATTATCCAAAGATTAAACATATTTTGAACACGTTTAATGTATTATAAAAATGACTTGTACAGTCCGGGCCATAGCCAGAAGTGGATATACGATTTCCTGTGCTCTGATTGGCTCACGCAAAACCAAAACATTGCCTAGACCGTGAAAGGACTAAGACCGAGGGAAATGGCGAGAGAGAAGAAATCTATGTCGGCGGAGACGTCGCATACAAATAAACTACAACAATAATACGGTTGAATCTTTCCCATCTATTAATCCCACGATCTCTTGAACCTGCGAATTATTCGAACTAGTAGTCGTTTTACTTGGATTCGCTGTATTCGTGTAATTAATTTTATTCCCGATTCGAACCAATTTCCTTTTTAATATCGTATAAGCTTAGCTTCGATAAAGTTAAGACAACCTGTACTAATGCGACTTGCTTTGCACGAGGTATCGTTCCACAATCCAGGACTGCCAAAGATAAAAAAAGGCTGATTTTGGCCTCGACAGCGGTGATCACCACTTTCAATTTAAGCTACGCTGTTTGCTGTTGCAATATGAAAGGTATCTAGCTGAAATTATTATAGGGTTATATAATAAGGTTCACTTTCTTGTCTTTTATATTTATCCATATTGATAAATCTAGAATTAATAGATCTGTATTTAAAGGGGACTTATTGTGGCTGTGCTTTTGTTCAAAATTATATCAAATTATATTGAAATTTTCAGCCAAGTTTTGTTGTACCTTACCACAGCTACATGTATCAAAAGCAAAAAAATACATGGATCAAAAGTGAAATTTTTATGCACTCTTATTTCCATGCCTTCAAAACCATCAGTGGAAAACCCTATTTGGTCACTTTTTTGAAGCTTTCTCCTCCTTTGGCAACATGCAATAGCCAGTTGCAAGGAATGACTGCACCCCCTCCTGCTCTTTTATCTTTGCCCATTTCTGTGCAGAGCAACAAATGACTCAACTTTGAACAGTAACATGCACATTCTATGTGGATGTGAATCTCTATTGCAGTACATTATAGTTATGAGAAACAATAGGTTGATCAACAAATGAATTTTTTATGGTATGTTGATGTTCTGGTTTCAGTATTGCCATTTAGGAAAACCTCCACAGCTGCTCAGGTGACAACCTACATGTAATCAGGAGGGCAAATGGGTATGGCTGAATGCATTTTGCAAGGTCCAGGGAATTTCAAGACCTTTCAAGACCTTTCTAGATCTTCCTTTATGACTACTCCCCTGGATCTGACCTTTTGTGACCACTTCCCCCCATGATGGGATGCTATTTTCAAGACCTTTCAACACACACAGACACAGTCGCAGAAGCCACATGACATAAACAGTCCATGCTTTATTTCGTACAACTAGAAATTTCAAGAAATTCACTTTCAGAATGCTATACATTTCAATATTTTGGTTTGAAAAGAAAAGCACATGGTGAAAATTACAAAGCCCTGCTGGAGATATTCTTACTGGAAAGCTTGAAATATAGATATTTAAATTCCTAGAAACCTACAGCTTAATTTTCAATACTTCTACCAATATGATTTTCCGCGAATTTCAAAACAGCAGCTTGGTACAGCTGCTGGTTTATTCAACACCTGTCAACGCGATGAACGAGCAAAGCGACGATAAATGTGATCGGGAGCTCTTTTCAGAGCTCTTAGAACCCCCGATCCATCCACTTCTTATTCATATAGTACCACCCTTTATTGAATAAAACAATCTCGTGTTTACACTTAGCTTCATACAATCTTTAAGATCATTAGTCTTTGCGATCAAAAGTCGCCGGTGATCGAAATACGCTTGTAATTCGAAATGAACTGGAAATTTCTTAAAGTAAAGTAAAATTAGGTAAATTAAAAAGTAAAGTGAAGTAAGACATATGACTCCAGCAGGTCGGGCATGCCTAAAATCTACTAACAAAACCAAGGTCGATCGTTTATTTGTGTTTGTTTGTGTTCGGTAATCGAGAGAAATCGAATATTTTATTTACTGTGATTGATCTTGATCGTTTGATAATCAAACATTCGACTGAATTCGATAATCGACCGTTAGGCACCCGAACGATTGGTGTTAGCTTGGGCTCGATTACCGAACAATTCGATTGGATTTGCCGGGATCAAATCGACTACCAGGACATCGATCGCCATGTTAGCTAGTGTTTGGGTTCGCTTAGGACGTAACGAAAGAGAAAACTTGTCTATTCAAACAAAGTAAGAAACAAAAGCGGTTTGTGCTAAACGAAACAAAGGGAGTAACAATAGCGCACTGGTTTCATTGTTTAGTTTACCGCCTCCATCAGGCTAATGAGCATTGCCGTGCGTTCATAGCAACCAATGAATAAGCTTCTTTTGGGTGCTATGAATAATAACAAGCGTTATAACAGACCTTTCCAACTGCAAGTAAATGTCCCGAGAACAATAGGCATTCTTCGCGATGTGTTACATACCATGATTGCAAAAATATAATCAAGTATTTAAAAAAAAAAAACAAGTATACATGTAGCTATTATTTCTTTGTGACAAACAGTGGAAAAGCTACAAAGAAGTAGAGTAGCCTTACTGCCAGGGTAATGGTTAAAAGATAACCCAGATAAATTTACAAGGAGGGTAACACTACTGCCTGAGACAACATAACGTTTGTTGTGCTTTGGTTACCTTGTAAGTAAAGTACAAACCAGGGCTCAAAGTTAACTTTTTAGTCTAATTGTAAAGTTTTGCTAGTAAGACTTTTTCTACTACCAATTGGTGAGACCACTAGTAAATTCTTTCCAAATGTTTTGTAGACATGGATTATTCTAACTCGCAAACATTTGCCAGTGGATGTTTTTCTAAATCACAGATTATCAAAAGCACTCACTTTTTGCGAGTTTGCGAGTGTTAATTTCGAAACCTGACAAACAGATTACAAAACTGAAAAATAATTTATTTCCAAAGCAAAAATATGACAAATTGTGAAAAAACTTGATGTTTTCTGCGCCATAATTCGCTGATTTTGTCAGTATTGTGATCATATTTTGCTTTTTGGAGCCAAAATAGAGTTGTCCCGGGTAGGCGGGTTGTCCCTTGCAGAACATTTACAAGGCGCTATGGTTACCCTAGCGCCAGGGTAACCCTAGCTGACTCAGCTTGGATTGCCCAGCTAGGATTACCCTAGCGCTAGGGTGACCCTAGCTGCCTTGTAAATGCATCAATGAAAATAAGAAGAACTGAGTGAGTGCCAGGGTAACCCTAGCACTAGGGTTACCTGCTACCTGCTTGTAAACAGGGCCTAATTTTGTGACTGGAAAATGATGTTGTTGATGACTTTCTGAAATATATCAATGAAAACACAACACTAACCACACACCCACTCTAACACAGTAAGCAATTGAAAGGGAAGGACTTCATGCTAACTGAAGTGACCAGGACT
>JAHPZR010043961.1:25000-27601 GCA_019787425.1 Platygyra sinensis
CCTTACGCCAATATTCCTCAGCAGCTTTGTGGCAATGTTATCAAATGGGTTCCTGATCACGTGAATGAATTTCAGTCGGGTGTTTAGGGTTGCTTGAATCTCGTCCAATAGTTTTAAGTTTTTGGGGTTTCTTAGCGTCCGGCTGGTTGTCGTTCCTTTCTTGTCACCGATGACCTGGGTGATATACCAAAACAGAGAGATGAACTGCTGTGTTAATACAGCAACGACAGAAACAACAACAACAACAACAACAACAACAACAACAACAACAACAACAACAATCACAAGCTTTATGTAAAGCCAAGTACACATAAAATAAGATTCATATCGCAGCTATATGTGGCATGTGCGAACCATTTGATGCAGATCCAAGCCAAAATCCATGTATCATTCTTTCTTTTTTTAATCTTCTTACAAAAAAGTGCGATAGTTTGCCCCGCAACTGATAGCTGGAACCCTAGTCGTGGCGGGGCAAGCCAAGTACATGAACAGGTTTTACAACACAAGTTATCTTATTAAAACAAAGAAAAACCATTTAACTAATAGAAAACCTTGCAGATTACAGCTAAAATAAATAGATCACAGGAGTTAAGTGGCTTAGTTCCCGGATGTATTCCTGAAATCATACCGCCCCCCCCTCCCAGGGTTATGCTGCAATAAAACTTGGCTTGCTCAACAAAATAAGCCACTCTTTGTTGGCCATGACGTTATATGACATCATTCAATCTATTAAATCATCTCTCTCGGACGGTATCCCTGAACATAGCGTAAAAATGGGAAATCATCCTAAAATTATACCACAATGTTTTAAGGTACGATTTTCTCCAGGGCTGCTCGAGAAAACTGCGAAGGTGAAAGACTGTCAAAATATAAAATTTTCATTGCATGCAAAAATGCGGTTGTCATGACAATGTCACATAAGCACACGAAATTGATAGGTACACAAATCTTTTAAAATCTCAAGCTTTCTCGATATTACTTCACTTTTTTTGCCCAAACAACATTTAAGTAAATATATTCACGTACTGCGTTTTTCACGCAACGTGAGTAGATTTTGTGCCCCACTTCGTTTTGTTTAGAGAGGCATATCATTACCCTGTGCTGTTCTTCAACTCATTGAAAACCGCAGACTCAGCATCTCTACCCAAATAAATCCAGCAAAAAGACGTTCCTAAGCCATGGGCTTATCCCTTCATGCTATAATGTTTATCGCGTCACATGAATTAGATGTTTAAATTCTTTGCGTACCTTTATTTTGCCTCTGTACGTTCCCTGCCACTGTCCAGGCACATAATAAGAATAGACATCGCTTTTGGGGCCGGAAGCCGCGCGATTTCCAAACATGGCTTGAGAACGTGAAAGAGAATGAAGATCAAAGAAGAGACGAGTCTTAAGCTGACTGCCATCATCTATGCTTTTCTTTTTGTAGTGATCCCATTTTGTTATAGCGTCCCATTCGTGTGGAATAATTATCTCTGGATGAGCATCTAAAATGGCGCCGATGAGACTATGACCGCTGCGCGCATGCCCGATGAAAAGCACAAATGTCTCGACGCCTTTGTACAATGTTGTGAGTCCTTGCTTGAAATCTCTCTGCGAAGAGTCCCCTACAAATTTATCGAAATAAACTATAATCAAGCGAAATGAATTGATGTCTTACTATATTTTTTTTTCTATGTATTGTTGCTTCAATGTGGCTCCAAATAGTTTTATGGCGCGGGCAGACTGCGTTCATATAGTGCGCGGGTGCTATAAATAGTCTACCATTTTCACCGTCAATACAACCACTGACTGCCTTCACGATACTAAGTTATGGGAAGCGAGATTTTGCAGAGTCAGAGGGTCTTAAGACATAGATAGGGGAGAGATGCACGCGTCACCGAAGGGGAGGTAGGAGGGGCAAAAAAATTTCACACTGGACCAGATCGGCGTAACTTGGCGAAAGAGACCGAAAACCCGATAAGGTTTGCATAAATAAGCAAATGAGTTCCCTGGAGACTCGAATAGCATTGTCTCCTAAGCCCTGAGGTGTTACAATGATACTGGCATTGCGCGAAGGCTAAACCCGTGGCTATTTTGACAGTGAAAATAGTGAGTTCTGTTTTGTCAATGATACAATTGTTGAGTTCTTGCATAAATTCAAGTTGATTACTCCGGTTGTTAGGCGCGTAGACATTGCATAATGATATCTTTTGGGACCCCAGGACAATGGTTACTTGAATTATTCGTCCTGAAGTGTTAGCATAAGAATAGTTAATTTGGAAGTTTACAGAAGGGTTGATTAGAGTGCACACTCCTTTGCTATGGTTAGTGCCATGGGAAAAGAAGAGTTTGCCACTTCATTTTTCCACATATTTTGATCGGCCGGTTCATAATATGTTTCTTGTAGGAAATAAACATTTGCTCTTTGATCCTTTAGGTAAGAAAATATACTCCTCCTTTTGGTTTGCTCTCGAATCCCCCGGACGTTTAACGCAACAACACTTCAATTCAGTAACAGCAGTGTACATAAACAAGACACGGGTATGGGCTAAGAAGAAAAAGAACTTAGAAGCAAAAGACAGAACAAAAATGTCGACAAAATACACTAACAGACACACC
>JAHPZR010043962.1:0-11992 GCA_019787425.1 Platygyra sinensis
TGCAAATGCCGTAAGGAAAGCCTGAAATGCACAGCCCTCTGCAACTGTGGAGGACATTGCCTAGATGATTAATTGCTTTCGGCGAATATAGCGTAAAAGTGTAAACTCTCTTTCTTGCAATCACGTGATAGACCATGTGGACACACACTGAAAATTTGAAGATGCTTTTTTATCTTCTCATGATTATCAAGGACTGTTTGCTGCAAAAAGTAAAATTTCTATCTGTAAAACACTGCTGGAGTCACGTGAATTAGTGTAAAAGTGTAAACTCTCTTTCTCGTAGTCACGTGATAGACCACGTGACACACACAGTAAAAATGGAAGATTTTTTTTATTTCTTTATTTCTCTGATGATTATTAAGGACTGTATACGATGAAAAGCAAAATTTCTACCTGCAAAAACACTGCTGGAGTCACGCGAATTAGTATATAGTGTTTAAGTGTAAACTCTCTTTCTCGTAGTCACGTGATAGACCACGTGACATACATTATTATGGAATAAAGATGCTTTTATTACTCTGATCACTACTAAAGACTGTTTATCTTGAAAACTAAAATTTTTACTTGAAAGAACAATTGTTTTATTTCAGCCTCGTTTTATGCTGGCTAGAAATATGTGAATTTGGCCACACTCAGGCGATTCGTCGCTAGCCCTATATCAGAAAATGATCAGTTCCTATAACTGCATCATTCTGCTAAGTTTCATGCTTTTATCAAAAAGCGAACGATTTTTCGCTTAACAGTTGGACTAAAAAAATCAATTGTGCTAAATGTTTCGTCGAGCAGGTAGCGTATGTGTTATTCCTGATATTCAGGCAATATACACGCCCTGAATAAATTAAGCTCAGTGAGAATGCGTTTCGCCTTTTTGTTTCTTTTTAAATGATCTTAAATGACAGGCAGTGTATAAATGAGTATTGCGGGCGTAGCTCATCGTTCAAACCGAAAGTCAATTTAGTAATGAAGTTCCGTCAGCGGAAGGTGTTTGACAGGAGGTATAGTCAGGGCTTTGGATTTCAGCAGTAATTCCCATTGAAATGGTTAGCCATTGCATTTTTCTGTACTTTTCATTTGTCTAGTGGACTCTTAGACAGAAAGAGCCGTTAACACATGAATATTGACGCAAAACTCGACATTCACGCGCGCTCATTGGTTAATTTTTATTGTCAATATGCGGACAGACACATGAATTTGAAATTCATGTGACACGTCAGCGAGCGAGAGCGCGCAAGTCGACAATTTGTTATCGTAAAAAACAAATTGATGTCAGTTTTTAATGCGTCTGTCCTGTTATTGACAATGAATTTCGTCATAACATTGTCAAAGTAGTCTGCGGATTCACTCGGCTGTCGCCTCGTGGATCCACAGCTACTTTGACAATGTTATGACGAAATTCATGATCAATAAAACACAAACTGCGATTTTTTTTTAGAAAAAAAAATTGACTTCACTGTCTGTAAAATTTCAGTTTGTTTTTCGTCGAAACCTGGGCTCGTTCGTTTTAGCATTGACTGTAAATATATGTATTTTTATTTATCCAGACGTAATGAAGACGGCTTTTTTTGCGGTATTCCAACAGGCTATATTTTTGTCAGTTATACTTTATTCGAACAATACAGGATTGAGCTTATAGATTTGTTAAAAAAAAACTAGCGTCCGGACAGCTATCACAAGCTTCTTAATTTTTCGACCATTTACATTCAGCACAAACCACTATACTGAATGGAAGCCAGAGGGCAACTAATGCAAGCTGCACCCACAATATGTTAGAAACTAACTTTTGGTATCTTGCTATGTTCAATGGAAGCTCGTTTCTGATTGTTTGTCGTTTGGAGACATAGTCTAGTTGTTGGACCTCATCATGTCACATTAGTCTGAGGTGGATTCAGGTGTAATTAGGAGCCTTAATCGGGGACGGAGGCCGTAAACGCGCCCCATTTCTAGTATTGGCGCTGTCCCTGGGATTCCTTCACTCCACGAAAGTACAAAATAAACCTCATCCGCTCCCTCACTTATCGCTACTACCGTCTTTGTTCATCTGGCTCCTTGCTACAATCTGCCCTCAATGATCTTCGAAAACTTCTTCTTCAGAACGGCTACCCACAAGGCATAATCAACTATCATATCAACGATGTTTTGAACAAAAACAGACAACACCAGCATAGCAACCCTGTGTCTACTGTTCCCAAGAAAGATGTCATTGTCCTACTTCCCTACTTAGGTTTGCAAAGCAACCAAGTCGCTAAACGCCTGAAATCTTGTGTGTACAAATTCTACTCTTGTGTTAACCTTAAGATTGTTTTTCAGAGCACTCGATGTATAAAATCTTTCTTTCCTTACAAAGACCGTATTAATCGTTCACAACAATCCAGAGTTATTTACAGAGCAAATTGCTGGGATTGTAATGGTTTTTACATCGGTAAAACTAAACGACGGCTTCACAGAAAAACTCGAACAAACTATGGTAAATTTAATATTCGATACAATAGACCTATATTATGGAATGAAACTGATGAGAGATTTAAGATTCTAACTACCTATATTCATTCAAAAGAGAATTATCAATGCATTTCATTAATTTGTATTAAGTTTTACTACTAATTGCTATGTTTTGCTGTTCTGTTATTTAGTTATTTATTTCATTTACTTTTTTATTGTATACATGTTTAGGAATTATTTGTTCTCTAATCTATTTCCTTAATTAAGTGTTTAAAATGTAAAATGTAAAATGCCTCTTTTTTGACCTTATACTTATTTTCGATTAATATATGGTGGTCACCCAGCTAGTTTAGCTCTTTAGTTATTTTGGGTGACCAGTATGTATTATTAATGTAGTTCCTGTTTAATTTGTAATTAAGGGAATTTTTACAGTTCAAATAAACCTTGTTGTTGTTGTTTTAAAAGAAGCAGCGGAACAAGTGAGTAAGTGATGAGCCTAAAGCTGGACATTGTCTTATTCCACTCAAAATGGAGCCGCTTACGACAAAAATACTCAATCATAATTCCAACAGACATACACTCATTGAGCTGTGGGCCAAATTCAGAAATTATTTCTGGAACTTCAGACGCTATTTTCCTCACTCGACATCCGCAAAAATCCTCGTAGCATGTGCTCTCATTTGCCGCAACAAATGGCGCAATTTGTTCTAAAAATAGAACTGAAAATTGTCTCATATGATCAAAAATAAGACACAAACAGCAGTGATAAACATATTGAACTTGTTCATTTTGACTTGACGTTTCGTATGTACTCTACATACATTTTCAAAAGTAACCGTTGAAATATAAAACAGCTATTTATATATAACAAAGCGGGTGAGGGGACTGGAACCTAGATTAAGCAAATACTTAACAGTAAAATATAAAATATATATAAAAAATAACAGGTTAATAAATCATCAGCCTTTCACTTCCGACGTTGACGTTGAAAGCAGGTTGAAGTTCTTGAATAAATAACGTCTCTTTTATTTTACAATGATAGTCTGTTTTGCCCTTCGCTAAAATATCAAAATGATCCCACTTGATGTTATGTCCAGTGGCCTTGACGTGGTCAGCAATGGCTGAAGCATTGTCATTTTTAGCGAGGGCCTTAAAATGTTCGGTTTTTCTGTGAAGCCGTCGTTTAGTTTTACCGATGTAAAAACCATTACAATCCCAGCAATTTGCTCTGTAAATAACTCTGGATTGTTGTGAACGATTAATACGGTCTTTGTAAGGAAAGAAAGATTTTATACATCGAGTGCTCTGAAAAACAATCTTAAGGTTAACACAAGAGTAGAATTTGTACACACAAGATTTCAGGCGTTTAGCGACTTGGTTGCTTTGCAAACCTAAGTAGGGAAGTAGGACAATGACATCTTTCTTGGGAACAGTAGACACAGGGTTGCTATGCTGGTGTTGTCTGTTTTTGTTCAAAACATCGTTGATATGATAGTTGATTATGCCTTGTGGGTAGCCGTTCTGAAGAAGAAGTTTTCGAAGATCATTGAGGGCAGATTGTAGCAAGGAGCCAGATGAACAAAGACGGTAGTAGCGATAAGTGAGGGAGCGGATGAGGTTTATTTTGTACTTTCGTGGAGTGAAGGAATCCCAGGGACAGCGCCAATACTAGAAATGGGGCGCGTTTACGGCCTCCGTCCCCGATTAAGGCTCCTAATTACACCTGAATCCACCTCAGACTAATGTGACATGATGAGGTCCAACAACTAGACTATGTCTCCAAACGACAAACAATCAGAAACGAGCTTCCATTGAACATAGCAAGATACCAAAAGTTAGTTTCTAACATATTGTGGGTGCAGCTTGCATTAGTTGCCCTCTGGCTTCCATTCAGTATAGTGGTTTGTGCTGAATGTAAATGGTCGAAAAATTAAGAAGCTTGTGATAGCTGTCCGGACGCTAGTTTTTTTTTAACAAATCTATAAGCTCAATCCTGTATTGTTCGAATAAAGTATAACTGACAAAAATATAGCCTGTTGGAATACCGCAAAAAAAGCCGTCTTCATTACGTCTGGATAAATAAAAATACATATATTTACAGTCAATGCTAAAACGAACGAGCCCAGGTTTCGACGAAAAACAAACTGAAATTTTACAGACAGTGAAGTCAATTTTTTTTTCTAAAAAAAAATCGCAGTTTGTGTTTTATTGATCATGAATTTCGTCATAACATTGTCAAAGTAGCTGTGGATCCACGAGGCGACAGCCGAGTGAATCCGCAGACTACTTTGACAATGTTATGACGAAATTCATTGTCAATAACAGGACAGACGCATTAAAAACTGACATCAATTTGTTTTTTACGATAACAAATTGTCGACTTGCGCGCTCTCGCTCGCTGACGTGTCACATGAATTTCAAATTCATGTGTCTGTCCGCATATTGACAATAAAAATTAACCAATGAGCGCGCGTGAATGTCGAGTTTTGCGTCAATATTCATGTGTTAACGGCTCTTTCTGTCTAAGAGTCCACTAGACAAATGAAAAGTACAGAAAAATGCAATGGCTAACCATTTCAATGGGAATTACTGCTGAAATCCAAAGCCCTGACTATACCTCCTGTCAAACACCTTCCGCTGACGGAACTTCATTACTAAATTGACTTTCGGTTTGAACGATGAGCTACGCCCGCAATACTCATTTATACACTGCCTGTCATTTAAGATCATTTAAAAAGAAACAAAAAGGCGAAACGCATTCTCACTGAGCTTAATTTATTCAGGGCGTGTATATTGCCTGAATATCAGGAATAACACATACGCTACCTGCTCGACGAAACATTTAGCACAATTGATTTTTTTAGTCCAACTGTTAAGCGAAAAATCGTTCGCTTTTTGATAAAAGCATGAAACTTAGCAGAATGATGCAGTTATAGGAACTGATCATTTTCTGATATAGGGCTAGCGACGAATCGCCTGAGTGTGGCCAAATTCACATATTTCTAGCCAGCATAAAACGAGGCTGAAATAAAACAATTGTTCTTTCAAGTAAAAATTTTAGTTTTCAAGATAAACAGTCTTTAGTAGTGATCAGAGTAATAAAAGCATCTTTATTCCATAATAATGTATGTCACGTGGTCTATCACGTGACTACGAGAAAGAGAGTTTACACTTAAACACTATATACTAATTCGCGTGACTCCAGCAGTGTTTTTGCAGGTAGAAATTTTGCTTTTCATCGTATACAGTCCTTAATAATCATCAGAGAAATAAAGAAATAAAAAAAATCTTCCATTTTTTACTGTGTGTGTCACGTGGTCTATCACGTGACTACGAGAAAGAGAGTTTACACTTTTACACTAATTCACGTGACTCCAGCAGTGTTTTACAGATAGAAATTTTACTTTTTGCAGCAAACAGTCCTTGATAATCATGAGAAGATAAAAAAGCATCTTCAAATTTTCAGTGTGTGTCACATGGTCTATCACGTGATTGCAAGAAAGAGAGTTTACACTTTTACGCTATATTCGCCGAAAGCAATTAATCATCTAGGCAATGTCCTCCACAGTTGCAGAGGGCTGTGCATTTCAGGCTTTCCTTACGGCATTTGCATTGACCAGTGCGTCCTTTCTTGCAACCGCAGTCAATCAGCTCATAACATGATTCTTGCGCTTGTGGCAAAACTTTCCACACCAGCTTCCATTCACTTCCTTCTCTTCTCCAGCGCCATTCTTGCGGACTTGGAATCTGTGGTTTAGCGATCACAGCACTTCCCCAGACATGTCCGGCCTGATAAACAGCACGCTTTGTGTGCTGCAAAAGGGCAGCTTGAGTTGGCAGAATGTTTTCGATAGCCATTGATTTTTTGAGAAGAGCTCTTGTCTAGCTTCATTCACTGTCAATGCTGTGCTGGGTCTGCAGTTGAGAAGAACAACAAATCTCTCAATCAGTGGCATGTAGTCGTCGGGGATACTCTCTGGAACTGAAGATAAGTCAGCCAACACATCAGTTACTGCAAAGAACACACTCCTGGTATCCCATGCTGTTCGTTTCCCTTTACCAGAAAAGAAAGAAACGGTGTCGCTGCCTGTTAGGGCACGCAGCGTCTAAGAGCCTTGGCCTTCTGTGGTCCAAGCTGAGCAGCAATGCCATGTATTGCCAGGTACCTGAAATGTTTACCGGTGCCAAAGGCAATCCAAAGCTCATCAACAACAATATCGTACATCTTGGAAACTGCAAGAGCCTCAACATCTGTATCAACGGTTCTGATCATGACTCTCCGATATCCGCACTGCGAAGCAATGTACACGTGCAGCATGGTGCGTGTATCGATCAGCTTCTTCGTTCAGTCTTCCATATCATCTCTTCTTGGTGAGCTTAAAACGTGTTCCTCGTATGTAGTGCACATTTCTTTACCTTCTACGTGACAAGATTCCACTTGCTTCGCCAGGAAGTGGAAGAGCTCTGTCTTGTTGTCATTCACGCATAACAAACTCTAACTCCAGTTCTTCGGAATCTGGGAAGAGGATGTTACCCTTCTGCATGGGTGTACTAGAGCCCCTCTTCTCTCTGGTAGCTGCCTTTAGACTGTCCTGTCGATAAACATCCTAGATAATGTCGACTCTTTTGACTGGCTGAAGCTGTTTCATAATAAATATATGGCATGAAAACATTGTCTGTATACTCTTGAAAATTTCTTGCGGCCCCGGACGATGCCATTTGTACCACAACAGCTCCGTCAAGTATTGCGACGTCCACTTCTGGGGATTCGGCAGTCGGTCTCGAAGCCTTTTCCCTGCACTTTACAATATCTGACTTCTTGCCATCTCTCAATATACTAGCCTGCTCCAGAGATGGGACCGCAGATGATTCTCATGTTTGAAGAATTCTTGGAGGTTTCCTTCACGACTTTGACAAGCAATGTATAGTCTGGAGAATAGGGCACAATCATCCTTCAAAGCTGCAACTTGCACTTTCTTCTTGTCCCATTTCTGTTCTAAAGGGCTTTTAAACAATGGAAGTTTATTCTTGCTTATAACTGAAGTCACCTCCTTGGTCCTTTTCTCAAATCGCTGTTCGACAAATGTATTGTACTGTTCCTGACCAATGGTTATGACGTTCTTGACTGTTAGATGACTGCATTTTCCACAATAACTTTGGAGTCTAGTGCAAACAGATCTCTGCTGTCTTCTTCAAACGGATTTCCTACCTCCTCAAATAAAGACACCAGGGATGCAGCGTCCTTCTTAAACACAACCTGTACCCCTACTAATTGCTCGTGGTGGCGTGTATCTTCCTTTGTGACAGAAGGAATGGATTCTTCAAACTCTTGTGTCATTCTTGCAAGTTCAGCTCCTGCAGCTATCCATTGCAATAAAGCGCCAGGGCTTTCGGTTAGGACGACGGGCCCACCATCTCCTTTAACCAAGGCGTTAGCTTGCTCATGCGCATGATCCAGTGCTATGGATGAAAATGCCCGCGTTGACTTGTGCACCACAAAGGCTCCCTCACTGAACTGTTGAAATATCTTTGGATGTTTGGATGATAGGGTGCACATGTCTCTGACATGGACAGACAGCCACCGGGCATAATTGATATGATCCAAGGAAAACATCCATGGTGCAAGTTGGCCAAGTGATTCAATGTAGTGCTTGAAATTTGCTTCTCTTAGAGAGCGGACAAGCTGCAACATACAAAGTTCAGTTCCAGGACTCGACATTAGTGGAGAAATTGAGGGTGCTCAGTAGACATCTTTTTCTCTCAATCTTTAAAACCCAGCGGTTCAACGCCATTGTCAAAAGCTTTTATGCCCTCTGTCGCAAGATGTAAAGACCTGCTGCTGTAATCTGGTGAACTCGTCTTGTTCTAGTGAGGTTGGAGGCTTTAATGAAGGAGTAAAAGGTGTAAAAGCATCCACTTTTACACTCGTTCAGTCACTTTATCTGAAGTACCGTTTCAGGAGAAGAGAGTTAAAAACCCGGAGAAGAGAGTTAAAAATACGACGCACCGCAGAGGAACCACTGTCTCTTTAAAATCTATACTAATTAAGACCGGGCGCCCAAACCTCCTTCACGGTTGTGATTTTCTTTCTTTTACTGACGTGATGAGTTATTAATGAGTCTGGGAAAATAGGTTAAAAGCCTTAGTTCTACACAAAGCTTGTGCGAGTTGTTGTCGTGATGGTTTGAGCAAGATAATTCGCATTTTGATCATGCAGATAAATAATTTTTATTGTCCTTCCTTTTCCTCGAGAAATTAAGGTCTTGAAGGATTCAAAAAAGCTATTGAAACACTCGCCAGATACATTTTTCTGCCTGTTTTCTCAAACTTTATTTCCTAATCTTTAAATTTGATTTTATCGCTTTTTATTATTATTTCTCAGTGTATTTAAAACTGGGAAATACTCGAAAGGAACTGATGTTCATAGCTATTACTCTTCAACGCAATGAACACTAGGCAGTTCATTGTTTATATTGTTTTATATAGTTATACAGTGACAGATTTGCTTTGAAATTGATGCCTTTCTGAGACCTGGTTTTTAAAATCCTAATTTCCCTAAACTAATTAATTATACCTGCCCGCAAAAGCAACACGTCTTAACTTTCTGCATTAGGATATAGCTGAAATATCATTCAGTCATTATCATCATCGCATACCTTTTTCAGTCTGTTTTCTGAAACTTTAATTAGTAATCCTAAAACTTATTTAATCGCAGAAAACACTTTTTATTATTATTTATCAGTGTATTCAAAACTACGAAATACTCGAAAGGAACTCATGTACATACCTATCACTATTCAACGAAATGAACACTGAGCAGTTATTAAAATACAACTAATGTACATGTTTGTTATAAGTTGTCCGATATAGCAATGACAAATGCACCTGCTAGCGCTATTAGTCGCACGCACCTATAAAGCTGCAACTGACTAGTCGCAGTTTTCATTTTTCGACTAAAAGCGCAATTTACAGGAATGAACTTTAATTCTTCTGACCACGCAGCTGACAAGCAACGATGACTGCCATTACTGTAGATAGAAACTTCACAATGAAACTGAACCAAGCACTCAGAGCACGACAAGATGGCATAACTGTATTTTTTTCAGCTTTGAACATTGTTCTTTCCATCACCGCATTCCTGGGCAATGCTTTGATCCTTGTTGCTCTTCATAAAGTGTCTTCCATTTATCCTCCAACAAAACTTTTCTTTCGATGTCTAGCGGTCACTGATCTTTGCGTTGGACTTGTGGTGCAACCACTCTTTGCGACAAGCGTAATGGTTTCTTTCACCAATATGGACGTGAATACTTTGAATTATGTTATTGGAGCAAATCGTGTTTCAGGTTTCGTTCTCTGTGGTGTATCTCTCTTTACGTCGACGGCAATTAGTGTGGACAGACTTCTCGCCTTGTTGTTGGGACTGAGATACAGATATGTTGTAACATTAAGGCGCGTTCGTGTAGTGATATTTTCCTTTTGGCTAGTCATTACTGGGTCAACTACAGCAATCAGCAGGCTTTGGGGAAGTGATATGTTCATGATTCCTATTTGCATAACAGTTTCTGTGGCGACATCAATTTTTTGTTACTCTCGCATCCACCTCAGACTACGACATCATCAAGTCCAACTACTAAACAATTTTTCCCAAGGACAACGGAACGAAGGAAGGATTCCACTGAACATAGCAAGATACAAAAAGACGGTAGCTACTGTTTTGTGGGTGCAGCTGGCATTAGTTGCTTGCTATGCTCCGATTTGTATTACAACTTCATTAGACGTTTTTGGAATAGAATCTCATGTCGTGACTTTTTTGACTACCAATTCTCTAGTCTACTTTAACTCATCTCTAAACCCTATCCTGTATTGTTGGAAGATCAAAGAAGTTAAAAAGGTAGTGAAAGACACCCTAAGAGCGCTTTACTGTTTGTAAAATATAAACTTCATGCATTAAGATAAAATTGCAAATTAAGATTGATATCTAGCCGGTTTGAAAAAAAAAAATCAAAAAAGAGCAGATTATTGGCTAAGTTCATTTCTGTTATCATAAGGCGCAAAATTCTTTTAGAAACCGTCAAAAGTTAAAGACCCTTAAAATCTCAGTTAGCTATGAAAGAGGAGCACATAACGGCATAATTACAATGCAAAGCCACCAACGTTTAATGACCAATATATGTCTGAATAAACATATGTTAGGTTAGGTTTGACAAGAGACATACATTTTTGAATTATAATTAATATATATCCGGTTCCAATAGCCCAAAAAGCCGATTAGAAGCCAAGTTCAGTTCTTGTAATGTGCAAAATTCTTTTCAAATGGAAAAAAATGGACTGATAAAAGTTCAATAAGCTATGAAAGAGGAGCAGAAAGCTTTATAATTACTTTCAATGCTTAGCCACCAACTTTGAATATTTACAAAAGCCTCAATAAATAAATAAATGTTAAATTAGATTTGACAAGGGAATTTCTTATCGACTTCACTGAACATAGCAAGATACAGGAAGACGGTAGCTACTGTTTGTGGGTGCAGTTGGTATTACTTGCTTGCTATACACCGATTAGTATTAAAACTTCATTAGACGTTTATGGAATAGAATCTCATGTCGTGGCTTTTTTTGACTACAAATTCTGTAGTCTACTTCAACTCATCTCTAAACCCTATCCTGTATTGTTGGAAGATCAAACAAGTTAAAAAGGTAGTGGAAGACATCCTAAGACGTTTTTACTGCTCGTAAATTATAAACTGCTTGTATTTACATAAAATTGTAAATTAAAACTGATTGATATCTAGCCGGTTTGAAAAAAAAAAGAAAAAGAGATCGAGCAGATTAGTAGCTGAGTTCATTTCTTTTATTATAAGACAAAATTAAAAAAAGTAAAAGACCCTTAAAATCTCAGTTAGCCGGCTATGAAAGAGGAGCAGATAACGATAATTACAATGTAAAGCCACCAACGTTGAATGACTACTAATATATGCCTGAATAAACATATGTTAGGTTAGGTTTTGACAAGAGACATACATTTTAAAATTTGAATTATAAGTAATATATATCCGGTTCCAATGGCCCAAAAAAGCCGCTTAGTAGCCAAGTTGAATTCTTGTAATGTGCAAAATTCTTTTTAAATGAAAAAAAAAAAAAAAATGGAATAAAATTTCAGTTGGCTATGAAAGAGGAGCAGATAACTTTATGATGACTTTCAATACTTAGCCACCAACTTTTAATATTGGCAAATACCTCAATAAAGGTATGTTAAATTAGATTTGACAAGAGAATTTCTTATCGATTTCTCTGTAACAAGGTTTTTTAAGATTTATGATAGGGAGCTTAAGCAACGACGAGGAGGACGCCAAGGAGGACGCCTAGTGAAAAATGAATTTATGTTTTACCGTCTTATATTGCGATTGTCCAAATCTGTTCGGTACGCTAATGGCACCAGAAACGTGCATAACGTGGCTCCAAACAGTTTCCAGCACGTTCAAAGACGTAGATTTTGATGGGTCATTATGACCACACTTTATCAGTCGATGCTACAATCATGGTACCAAAAACTGCC
>JAHPZR010043963.1:0-27500 GCA_019787425.1 Platygyra sinensis
GAAAGAGTAGTTCTTTTTTTTTCCCGTCTGTTTTTAGTACAGAGTACGTGATCTACTGGGGTGGTAATTAGTCTAAAGGCAAGGAAGTGATAAGGGTGAGATGGGAAAGGTACATTTGCACCCTTCCATCCACTTCAGTTAGCTGTGAACATCGCAAAGCCATATATAAATTTGTCACAAAGAAAACCAGGTAAGTGCTCAAATATTCCTGCAGGCTTCGTGGCACTTAATGAAAGCGCCAACTAATTTAATCAGTCTTCGAGGAGACTCGGTCACCGATGCAGGATAAATGGTATTCCTTGACTATCTTACGTACACTATCTCATCTTTATTTCAGACTTCTCATATAAGTCTATTTATTCTTTTCTACTCGGACCGGCTTAGCGTAATAAACTCCAAGTTTCCTATTGAGCTCAACTCATGAATGCACTGTACCAGCACTGGATTACTGCAATAACTAAGATTGCAATAAGGCGTGCTGTGTAGCTCATATACGTAATAACCACTATAAATAGTTCTTTGTTATAATGCTGTTACTCCGCCAACAGTTGTCTTCTCGCACACTATAACAGATTTGATGTGCCAACACACCTTTTCCAAGAGAGATGGTAATTTCTCATTTTTTTTTATTTATTCGCTCAATGATCAAGTAAGGAAAATAATCATATCATCATTTAAAGGATTTTTCAGACTTTAATTTTTCTAGTTATGCAACTCACCCCGAATCAACTTACCAGCGCCTGCGTTACCACAATAGCTGAGATTACACCGAGATGACCTCTGTAACTTATACACGTATATAATAAAAACTGAAGTTCTTCACTTAAATTATGTTATGCCGCAAAAAAAGAAACAAAAAACAAAAACAAAAACAACCCAGTCTGCCATCCCACTAAAACAGACTGTGCGTGTCATCACATCATCGACTATTGTGGGATGTGTATACCATTAAGCCAACCTGGATGTGAAGTACTGCAGCGAAGTCTAAAAACACATTTGTTTGGCATGCGGTCCCCAGCAGCTCCTTGAAAACGGTACTGGCCAGTTACTAGTTCGTTATCGTATCTCCAATGCGACCGCAATACGTTTCCTTGAGCGCGGTCTGCTTCACCAAGAACTGAATGATTTTTGAAGCCATTCACTTGAAGTGGAAGCAAATAGTTATACTCGACAAAATTTAAAACACTATGATATTATCTTTAATTCATGTTCTTTCACAAAGACATACATCCCAGCCATTTTGGAAAAAAAAAAAGTTATAGGAAAAACAGGAGAAAATAAGGAAGAATATAGGAGATTTATAGGATTTTAGGACAAAAAATTGGAGTTTTATAAGAGGATTTTCAGGCACTCGCACAAGAAATTCTTTGGTTGGAATACAATTTAATGAGTCTTACATCATTCCCAAGACTGTATTTACGTGTTTTTGGAAATAAGACACTAGTTTGCAATGTGTTAATTGATAGGACGATTTACAAACAAAAGGAAATGGTAGCTGTCAACAGTCACATAATCACCCCTTACAACCTCCGAAAAAGTCAACCACTTATGAGAACAACATGTTACTCGATATATATCATGAAGTGACACATTTTGAATGAGAAACATGTAACACTTTCATTACATCTATAACTTTGTCTCAGCTCAACGCAATGTTTTAAACGACAACACCAATATGACTGCTTTAACAGTACGAGGGCAGGCTTCCAACTTAAAGAACCTAAAAAAAATTGGAACCTCATGAAAAGTGGATAAAGATAAACAGTCATGTTAAGTCCACTTCAGTGGTGAATTTTGAGTACACATAAAACTTCATTAGTTTCTAGTAAATTATTTTCTGAGGCACAGTTTCCAATCTTTCACATTGGCGCTCACGATTTCTTGGATTTTGGATCACTGGTGCTGATGTTCTTTTGAGCAGCTTCAATCATGGCTTGAGCAACAGATACCTCTTTAAAAGCCTTATTCTTCAAAGTAGCTTGCAATTTTGCATTTGCTTCTTTCAAGATGGTATTTCCAACTTCCATGCTATCTTGCTGAGCTCTCTCTCTCTCCTTTCTAACTCTGTCTCTTTGCACTGTATATCTTTCTTTTCTCTACTAAGTTGTCGCTTTTGTGCTTCCATTTGTAGTGCTTTTCTCTTTGTAGAGTAAGCTGCTTTTGAGCCTCTTCCTTCTCCTTTGCCTGTTTGTCCAGGCGCATAACATAATGTGGCATGTGCAGAACGTCCCAGCTGAAGGAGTTGCTTTATGATTGGCACAGAACCTGGACTTTTAAAAGCCTTCAGACCATTACTTGTTGCACGAATACCATTGATCGAGGCCTCACTTAGACAAACTCTGTCATCTGTTACACTTTTCCCACTTGAAACCTTTAAACCTTTACACCTTTACACCTTTAAACCTATGCATTACCATGTCCAAGAACATGAGCTGTCTTTACAACCGTCATAATTGATGAGAATTTCCTTTCACCACTAGAATCCTTCACCAGATCAACCTTTTTCCAAAACTGGTCAACACGGACGGGCTTCCGTTGCTCTTCAGATTGTGTGTGCCAATGTTTTCTAGATGATAGATTCTCTACTCATCAACTAGGTTGCTAGATCAACACTTACTTTCAGTTCTTTCGCTAGTATTGTAATCACGGGCTTCTCAGAATAAAGTTGTTAAAACGTAGTTTGTCGATCAGATGCTTGGTTGAGGCAATAAGAAAAGATTGGCACTAAGAATAAACTTCTTTTGCTTTTCTTCTGAAAGCTTTTTAATTTCTTGGCAGGTTTGTCCTCATATTTCCAATTCCGTGTATGCCAAAAGGATTCCCATGACTTCTAAGCAGATCTTTGAGAGTTTCCTGGTAGATTTATTTGTCAAAAGGTCTTTTCTAATGAACCTTCCCAAAAGAACTGTCAGGAGAGTGCCAAGATGGTCATAAAGTAAGTGAACAAGAGGGTCTTCAGTCTGGAAAAACTTAATAAAGGGGTTAAAAATGTCTGCAACAGAGACCAAACAGTGTATTTGGGCCACCAGATCTTTTGATTCAAGCTGGCGTCTTATTGTTTTACTCTGATGTACCGTGCATTTGCTAGTACTGGATGACTGCTTCTCAGGTAAAACTGTAAGGAAATACTTCTTTAACCCTTTCAGCTAGCGCTGCTCCAGAATTCTCAGCAATGCTGGGTGAAGAGACAGCTATCTACACTATACATGTACATGTTTCAGGAGCGTGTGCTTGACAAGTCCCATATCTTCTTGCACCAACTCGTAATCTTCTCTGCTGGCAGCAGACATTTTAAACCACAGATGCAAGTCAATAACAAATTCTGAAATTCCACTACCAAACATTTCCAAGCCTTAAGCAAATGCATTGTGACGAAGGTGAAGATTGCACGTACCGATGTCAGTGAGACCATAGCTCCTGTTTTGCAAATTCAAGAGGGCATCATTTACAATGTTCCAAACTGTTTTGTTCACGTCTGGCCCGTCACTTTCAAGCATTTTAAGCTGTCCTAAGGCTATACCTTTGTCTTGGACTGGAGAGATAATCTTCTCAGAAAGTTGACGACCTGTTGCATGACCCATTAGGTATGTCTGTAAATGGTTAACAACTTCTTGTGATGGTGCTGACGACCAGTAGCGAATTTTGATATCTAGTTGCTTGTTAATTTTGCTGAGGTGGCTCTAAAGGTAAGAGACGCCAAACCCTTCAGAATTTGATCCACAAAGAAACTTAAAAAGCCAAAATCTCCCAGTAACCTCTGAGGAAATAGTCCTTATATATGGTTACAAATAATGTGAAATAACAGTCTTACCTTGAAAGACTGCATTCTTCCAGTATCATTGGACTGTCCAGAAATAACACAATTAAACCACAGGTGACAAGAAAGAAAGCTTTTACACACAATACAAACCTCATGTGAACTGTGACCTGCCTCGTTTGTTTTTCACCATTTTTGTTTCATTTTTCTTATACTGTAATTATAGGAAATATAGGATTTTTTGGCCTATTGTAAGAGTTTTATAGGTTCCTATAAACTAAACAATAAATAGGATTTATAGGAAGGCTGGGATGTATGCAAAGAACGTAAAAAGAACGTAAAACACACCTTTAGCGACTGTTTAGAAAGCAGCAGGAAACAAGTCTGGTTATATAAAGCACCGCAGCGATCCTCGATACCTGGCAAATACTTCAAAACAAACCGTGGAAATCAATTCATTAGAAACTTGCCCCGGCTCCATCTATGCTGCGGCAGTAGTGTTTTTGTTTCGTTTTGTTTTGGTTTGCTTATTTGTTTGTTTTTTTGTTTTTGTTTTTGTTTTTGTTTTTTTTTTAATAACAGCAGTCTGTGTTGTGGTTCTCGATGAAGGAGGCGCACGACGAAGTAAGAAAACACGCACTTTAGGACGCGTTCGTTTGGGATCAATCCGGAATAAGAATAACTGAAATAATGCGAGAAAGAGTTTTTTTGGGGAGCTATTCTCATTCCAGAATACCTGGATTTCCATTCCGGCTATTCTACTCCCAGAAGCAGAATAGCCGGAATATATTCCGGAATATATTCCTATTTCGGAATATCCCAAACGAACGCGCTCTAAATAACACGAACACGATGTAGAAAGAAGTAACAAGTTCCATTGTGATCCCGCGTATTGATATATCGGGGGCCTAAGAACTAAATTATAATAAAGACCGCAGGCCGGAAGTTGAGACATTGATACCACGACAGTCTGCCCCACTTATTTATAAAGTCATAGTGTATAGATTATTGATATAATTTTACCTATCTTATCTTTATTTGGGCTCTCCATATAAGCTTATCTGTTTCCTCCTCCTCCCCGCTCAGAATCAAACTACAAGTTGTGAATGCAACTTACCAGTACCGGCATTACTGCAATAACCAAGATTGCAATAAGGCGTCTTCAGGATACGTAATAACCACTATTATTATACATTAAACTCTCTAAATCTTTTCCGATTGGCCGAAAACGTGCAGTGAATTTTCGAAATCAATGTTCGTAACGTTATAACTGCAGATTACCTTCACATTTTTCCAGCCGACTATCAAATTTAAAATTAAATAACAGCAAGCGTGACTTAATTTATAACGAACATTCCACTGATGAAGGGCATAGTCCCGAAAAGTCTGGACATTTGTTAAGATTTTGGCGCTTTCAGCGACATTCTTAACTTCGATTATAAAATTATCATGTCAAGATCACACTCGAGGTCACAGGTAATCATGTCAAGTTCGCGCGCTTTATGCTGCTTTTAGTCAGCAAAGAAGAAAAATCAAGACATCTAGTTTTTTTCGTTCAGAGCATATTAAAACGATTATTGTGATATCCAGAACAATCAAGATCGGTAAGCCTGCGGCTTCGGATGACAACCCTTACCTCGACCTTTATTATTCTGGATATCACAAAAATCTAAATCCAATTATTGTTTATAGTTCTTTGTTTCAATGATGTTTCTCAACCTACAGTAGTTTTCTCGCCCACTATAACACCATTGGCTGTGCCAACACACCTTCGTGTAAGCGGTTAACGGCAAGCTTGCCTTATGCAACCGAGATACTTATGGTACCGCAGCGCAATCTAAGAACACATTTGTCTGGCATGCGGTCCCCAGCAGCTCCTTGAAAACGGTACCAACCAGTTACTAGTTTCCTATCCCAACGCGTACGCGGCTGCAATGCGTTTCCTTGAGCGCGGTCTGCTTCATCAAGAGCTGAGTAATCTTTGCAGCCATTAACTAGAATTGAAAACAAAAAGTTAGTGCTATGCTATTATCTTTAATTTATTTTCTTTCATCTCGACGAATTTCAATCCTTCGATCAGTAAAAAGGAAAGTTAGTCATTTTTAAAATCTTCGATTTTTTTGTGTGAAAACGCTAACTTAATTCTCGTCTGCATGTGCCTTCCTACTTTTGGAGGGCATATTGTTTATTTGTGGCCCGAGTAGCATCATTTGCGCCCGAGCGGAGCGAGGGTGCAAATGATGCTACGAGGGCCACAAATAAACAATATGCCCGACAAAAGTCTTGTTATTATCATTATCATCAATATACAAGGTCATATCATGAAGAGTCTATGGCAATAAAATAAGCTTGATCTTTAATAAGTATGTTACTGAACTTAAGTACACTCTAACTTGTACAAAAGCACAATTTTGGCTTTTTAATAGAAAAGTGACAAAAAATAGTCTCGTCAATGTCCCCTAGCCAAAAAATAAACTTAATAATCAATGTTTAGAACCAAATTTCGATTCAATTTAACATCAACTGTTAAACTCGCGCCACCTTTACACGCGCTTTCTGATTGGACAATCGCAGTCGTACGACGTCTCCTCAGCCAATCAGGAGCAGGGCGGTAAATGAATTTGCCGCCCGCACACGGTCATTTATGCCCGCTGATTAGATGCTTTGATGAGTGTCCAAAACACTCTCTCCACAATCCTGGTTTCTACAGTAGTTCGCAAAAAACCCCTGGCACCCAGACTAGACAAAGGAACTTATCTTTGCAGCCGTAACGCATTGTGTTTCCCAACATCCTGGCCAGGATAAATTTTTCTATGGGATGCGACAGAAATGATTTGCTTCACACAACAAAAAAAAGCCGTCATGAACGTCATGTCTTTGTTTTCGCCAAATGGACCGGATGTGGTGGTTTTATCCCAAAACAAAGCCGCTTTTTAAATTTATCAAAATAATTTTTGGAACCATACCGGAATATATCAGCCAAGCGCGGCGGCACACCGCGAAGACACTGCGAAGACGTTTCTCTTTCGTGGAATGAAAAAGAGCGCGAGTGGAAAATTGAGAGCGGTGAGGAATGCGAAAAAGAGGCCGTTAAAGGTCATAATTGTTCTTTTCGCACGCGTCTTGCCACTCTCGATTTTTCGCTCGCGCGTTTTTGTTCTTGCATGCTCACATGCTTCAAGCTAGACTGCGCTCCCAAGCCAGCGAAGAGCTGTTATCATGTTCTCGTATTCTGGCCGTGCGAATACGATAACGAGCTCTTTACTCGCTTGAACGCTTGCTACGCGGGGCTATTTCGTGTCATGGTCGACGGACTAAGAATAAAAGGGACAGGTCGTAGCCTAAATGAAAAGAACTAGTAATATTCAGGCAACGAAATGGAAATATAACAAATCAACAAACGTGTATGACTTGTGGGTCGAGGGTCGAGGGTCGAGGGTCGAGGATAAAATGTCGAGGGTCCATAAAAAAAAGAAAAAAAAATGAAAATTGTAAAAAAATAAAGTGTCGAGGGTCCACAGAGGAAACTCTGATATTAGATATGGATATACTTTCACGCTTCATTTACACAGTTTCACCCTCAACCGCAAATAAATAGATGCCGGCGGACAGAGGACAAGGTTGCCTTTGAGGAGTTCTGCGTATGGCTTCACGGTGGATGGAAACCCAGAAACTGCGAGATTTAGGCGCTTAAGAGAAAACAACATTTCGATGAAGGAATTGCCTAGTCACGCTTTCCACTGCAGAACATTTTTAAGCCAACATTTTCGCACCGTTTTGAAGGTAGCCGAAATTATTCATGACTAATAAATCCGCGAGGAAATAGCTGAACAGAATATTTAGATTGAGAATATAGGGAAATACTGTAAATATAATGTTTAACTGTGACCTACCTCAGCAAACGTCTGAAACCAGCACAGGAAACGCAGCTTTTATAAATGGCAATAGCACGAACTTGCCCAACTACAGCAAATCGGTAGGGACGGTATGTGGGAACCTGCGCGACACTAAAGATAACGAAAAAGACTAAATTTCAAATTTTCATCGGTTATGAAGTCTACAGAAAATGCATAAATATGTGAATAGAAAACTCACCTACTCGAAGTTGGTCGTTGCTGTCAGAACCAAAGGAATCGCCAAAATTAGTAGTCTCTCTGCTATGATAATCCTCTAGTACAGAGAAGATGAAACAAAAAGCTGCTATAACACCACTCAGCCAAGCAAAATTTGATGCGGAATTGAATAAATAAGGGTGAACCAAGGAAAGACAAGAAAGACCTCTCACCAGAGCAGCGCCAAAACTCCTTTACCCCGCCAGATCACTGTAAGCTCTATTACATCACCACCCGCGGCTTTTGAAATCGAATGCCGACCAAAGTGGCCAATAGTGGTGCATTTCCTTTGTTATTATAAAAAAAAAGAACGACAGCAACATGAAACGCGATGAACATTGCGTAAAATCTCTCAGGCAAACACACTAGCAGAAACGTCGGGAGCTTCCGGTACGGAAAAATTCCAGTAATCAAACGTCAGCCAGAGCGCAATCGATTTGCAGTTTCGAGCCAGCAGCATAAAAAGTAATTAAAATCCCAAGCAAATTTATTTTGGAGTTGATCTCCCAGCAAGATTTCGTAAAAACAAAAAAATATTACCAGCCAGTTAAACAATGAAAAATTTGCCAGCCAGAAAAACATGGGCCTGTGGAGCGGATATTTTGTGGACGAATCTTTTAGATGATGTTTTAGTAAGAAATCAGTAGCTTTTTGGTAATGCATTATCCCAAAGTCTTAGAACGGGTAGACTCTCCCGAACAGATATTCCATCGACGTTTCTCGTTGGGTGCCCCTGTTATGTGCGTCATATTAATGTGTGCAAAGCTGGCTCCACAATTAGCCTAACACCATACAACAAACACATTCGGAAACAAAAATGCCGTACGCTATCATCTAAAAATATCCGCAAGAGTATTGTCAGCCTCAAATCGGCAGAAAAATAATATTCAGCCTGTGCTGGGAAAAACAATATTCTTATAAAAACAAAGATTGTAAGGTTGGTTGATAATTATAATTATCACCCAACTAGTGGACTAATACAAATCCTGCATTGTGATTGGCCACGCTACTAGGGGACTATTAGCAACAGTCATCAAGTAGCGAAATTCGCAGGTTCTTTCGATTTTTTCCCCCAAAAAATATTTTTGCAATTTGCATTTGCTAACTTTATTATTGCTTTTTCTGTCCGAGTAGTTGGGTGATACTAAAACAACTAAACCCTTCGCCCTCAAGGGCCACGGGTCAATAGCCCATCCGGCTTCGCCTCATGGGCTATTGACCCGTAGCCCTTTCGGGCTACGGGGTGTAATTGTTAATTAGTACAGGGAAGCGCGGGGCTAACGTTTGATTACTGGAATTTTTCCGTACCGGAAGCTCCCGACGTTTCTGCTAGTGTGTTTGCCTGAGAGATTTTACGCAATGTTCATCGCGTTTCATGTTGCTGTCGTTCTTTTTTTTTATAATAACAAAGGAAATGCACCACTATTGGCCACTTTGGTCGGCATTCGATTTCAAAAGCCGCGGGTGGTGATGTAATAGAGCTTACAGTGATCTGGCGGGGTAAAGGAGTTTTGGCGCTGCTCTGGTGAGAGGTCTTTCTGGTCTTTCCTTGGTTCACCCTTATTTATTCAATTCCGCATCAAATTTTGCTTGGCTGAGTAGTGTTACAGCAGCTTTTTGTTTCATCTTCTCTGTACTAGAGGATTATCATAGCAGAGAGACTACTAATTTTGGCGATTCCTTTGGTTCTGACAGCAACGACCAACTTCGAGTAGGTGAGTTTTCTATTCACATATTTATGCATTTTCTGTAGACTTCATAACCGATGAAAATTTGAAATTTAGTCTTTTTCGTTATCTTTAGTGTCGCGCAGGTTCCCACATACCGTCCCTACCGATTTGCTGCAGTTGGGCAAGTTCGTGCTATTGCCATTTATAAAAGCTGCGTTTCCTGTGCTGGTTTCAGACGTTTGCTGAGGTAGGTCACAGTTAAACATTATATTTACAGTATTTCCCTATATTGTCAATCTAAATATTCTGTTCAGTTATTTCCTCGCGGATTTATTAGTCATGAATAATTTCGGCTACCTTCAAAACGGTGCGAAAATGTTGGCTTAAAAATGTTCTGCAGTGGAAAGCGTGACTAGGCAATTCCTTCATCGAAATGTTGTTTTCTCTTAAGCGCCTAAATCTCGCAGTTTCTGGGTTTCCATCCACCGTGAAGCCATACGCAGAACTCCTCAAAGGCAACCTTGTCCTCTGTCAGCCGGCATCTATTTATTTGCGGTTGAGGGTGAAACTGTGTAAATGAAGCGTGAAAGTATATCCATATCTAATATCAGAGTTTCCTCTGTGGACCCTCGACACTTTATTTTTTTACAATTTTCATTTTTTTTCTTTTTTTTATGGACCCTCGACATTTTATCCTCGACCCTCGACCCTCGACCCTCGACCCACAAGTCATACACGTTTGTTGATTTGTTATATTTCCATTTCGTTGCCTGAATATTACTAGTTCTTTTCATTTAGGCTACGACCTGTCCCTTTTATTCTTAGCCTGTCGACCATGACACGAAATAGCCCCGCGTAGCAAGCGTTCAAGCGAGTAAAGAGCTCGTTATCGTATTCGCACGGCCAGAATACGAGAACATGATAACAGCTCTTCGCTGGCTTGGGAGCGCAGTCTAGCTAGAAGCATGTGAGCATGCAAGAACAAAAACGCGCGAGCGAAAAATCGAGAGTGGCAAGACGCGTGCGAAAAGAACAATTATGACCTTTAACGGCCTCTTTTTCGCATTCCTCACCGCTCTCAATTTTTCACTCGCGCTCTTTTTCATTCCACGAAAGAGAAACGTCTTCGCAGTGTCTTCGCGGTGTGCCGCCGCGCTTGGCTGATATATTCCGGTATGGTTCCAAAAATTATTTTGATAAATTTAAGAAGCGGCTTTGTTTTGGGATAAAACCACCACATCCGGTCCATTTGGCGAAAACAAAGACATGACGTTCATGACGGCTTTTTTTTGTTGTGTGAAGCAAATCATTTCTGTCGCATCCCATAGAAAAAATTTATCCTGGCCAGGATGTTGGGAAACACAATGCGTTACGGCTGCAAAGATAAGTTCCTTTGTCTAGTCTGGGTGCCAGGGGTTTTTTGCGAACTACTGTAGAAACCAGGATCGTGGAGAGAGTGTTTTGGACACTCACTGCCCGCGATAAATACTGATTATCATCAATATACGCGGCCAAATAGCAAACTGCCCTCATCAAAGCATCTAATCAGCGGGCATAAATGACCGTGTGCGGGCGGCAAATTCATTTACCGCCCTGCTCCTGATTGGCTGAGGAGACGTCGTACGACTGCGATTGTCCAATCAGAAAGCGCGTGTAAAGGTGGCGCGAGTTTAACAGTTGATGTTAAATTGAATCGAAATTTGGTTCTATACATTGATTATTAAGTTTATTTTTTGGCTAGGGGACATTGACGAGACTATTTTTTGTCACTTTTCTATTAAAAAGCCAAAATTGTGCTTTTGTACAAGTTAGAGTGTACTTAAGTTCAGTAACATACTTATTAAAGATCAAGCTTATTTTATTGCCATAGACTCTTCATGATATGACCTTGTATATTGATGATAATGATAATAACAAGACTTTTGTCGGGCATATTGTTTATTTGTGGCCCTCGTAGCATCATTTGCACCCTCGCTCCGCTCGGGCGCAAATGATGCTACTCGGGCCACAAATAAACAATATGCCCTCCAAAAGTCTAGTTATTGTCCTATTAACATTGTATCTCGTTACCCGCCGGCCGTCGAACCTCTGCATTTTCTTTTTTCACAAAAAAATCACTTGAAAGAAAAAAAAAAGCTTTTCCTCGAAACTAAACAGCGACTGAAAACAAAGACCTAGACAAAAAAATCTCCAAAACAATATAAAGCAGGAAAACAACACAGGCCAAAGAAAATTTTACAAACCATGCGCGCGATGGGAGCGCTGCAAAGCACGTTCTCGATTCTTTTCGGAGAGAAATAGGAGAAAATAACTACAATGCTTGTTTATTTTGGAGAAGTTTTTTTTCAGAGTCCCTCAGCTGGATAATCATGTTATCGTAACGTCAATACATTTGTGGGTTGTTCGCAAGCTGTTAAACAGATAAAACACGTGGTAACATGAAATCAATCAATCACCAAACACAAAAGACTGTAAATTTCATTTCAAAAGGGCCCCATCCGCACTTAACGAATTTTTGTTTCTTTTGCGAAACTATCTGTCATCAGTTCCGTTTCACAAGCGAGGATGGCGATTTTTTTCCTACAAGCCTCACCAGTCTTCAAAGGCGCCGTCGTCAAAAGTGACATCTTCGTCAATTCACACGCAGGAAAATGTCATTCGTGTTTTGATCTGGCGAAAACAGTATCTCTTTCCAGTATAATGCGTCTATGAAATTATTTTCAAACCAAGAATCTCAAGGTCTCGGTAGTCATCTTCCTTTATTCACCTTTATTCAAAAATTTATAGTCCTGCAACGGGGTTACCATCACGCAAGACGTCCAAATAAAATGAATAAAATTTAAAAGAAAATAAAATAGAATAAAGAAATGGATGAATAATTTAAAAAAGTCTTCAACGCCTAGCTAACGCCTCCTATGATCGAGTCTGCTGTAAGGCTGTGCTGTGCCAGACTAAAACTACTAGCAATCGAAGGAGATTAAGCCTCCACTGGCATAGCAAAAGTAACATTTGCCATTGTACGAAATAAACGATTCGAAGGGCGAAAAACATGAACATAGCGCCGAGGCAACATCTCAAGGTCACATTAATTTGGTACACACATGACACACGTACATTTTTTCTCCGCGAACAGAACCCGGCAGAAGGTGTTCGAATTTCAACGTGATTGACAGTTAGTAGTTAGAGAATAAGTGCGTACGCGTTGACTCAAATATTTGTTAGGATTTTTGGTAGCGCCAAACAAATTTTGTCAGCCTAGTGCGGATGCGACCTAAGCTATAAACGCTACTCATATTTTCTTGCGCCAAGCGCCTTATTTTATATTTAGCTGAAAACAAATAACGTAACGTTCAGTATTTTGCCAGATCGAGAAACGCATCGAATCATATCCGTTAGAATTTTGTTCTGAAAAGATATTTTGACACCGACGTAAACAACAAGCGAGCGTCTGGCAAATACTATTGCCAGAGTATTTGGCAGCCGTCTGTCACTACGTACAATTCGATTTGCTGCGGGATTTTGCCAGGACAAACGAGGTGGAAATTTGATTGTCAGATTGTCTGTGGTTTCAATCACACGCGAAACTTGAACATTATTATAACAGGCGTCTTGGCGTCTTTTTGGAACGATAAAGGGACGAAGAAAATGTCCAACTAATAACACCGCTTTACTCAAGGACCGATTTCCTACCATGCAGTTGACCATGTATCGCATTTCTCGTCGACATGAACACCACATGCACGAGTGTTGGAAAAAGTGTTAAAATCAATCAATCAGAGGGTATTAGGCTTTTGTACATTATGCTAGCATTTTTTCGAGCATTTTAGTGAGGCAAAAGCATTGAGCATTATTCGAGCATTTTAGTGGCATTTTCCTGGAAAATTAATAGTTTTTCCCACAGAATATAGAAATAAAACATTATTTTTACGAGAAAATGAAGACTTTACTTAACCTGTTCACTCAAGTGTCAACGAAAGGTGACAAGGAATTAATAGAGCAACACATCATTCAGAAAATTATCTTTTTTTTAGTGTATTAAACTTTTACATACGTTGTTATAAAGTATTTATATTATTATACATTTTTGTTAAGCACTTTGAACTGTTAATTGTGTTAAGACGTTAAGTTTATGAAAATTTAAAAATCTTCATGTATGAGCATTACCCGAGCATTTTAGTGACATTTTTGGCGGAAACCGAGCATTTCAGTGGAAAAACTGGAGCATTAAGGTGGAGCATTTTAGTGGGGAAATAAAAGCATAATGTAGAAAGGCCTAGAGGGTATACCAGAATCTCATATCCCAGAACGATGAAAATGTCCAAAGGTGATCCACTCCCCTTATCAGATGAGTACCAAGCATAGATGGGTTATGCTAGGTGAAAAGGCAACTAAAAACTTGGATGCAAAAATTCATGCTATGAAATTGGTCAAACAGGCAGGCTTGTTTTCATCAGACCATACTTAATTAAGTATCAATTTGTTGCATTTCAGATTTCCTTCCAGCAGGTAACAACACCTGGGGAGCCAGTGACAAGGGCATTTTTTGTTTGCTTGTGTATTTCTCCCTCCTTTCGCTCACATACGAGAAATTAAAAGAAATGGATAGAAAATTATCGTAGTTTGGCTCAAACAAAGTTATTGAGATCCACAGCACGCATCAGACACAAATAATTCCGTCTGTGACAATAGAAATTTTTTTTTTTAAATCTGGTTTAATGCTCGTGCATGAATACCAAAGTCGAGATGTATTTTCGTTTTCTTTTTCGTATTCCTTCTTTAACTAAATGTCTCCGGTTCATACAATAATAATTATTGCAGGTTAGCCGGCCGATTTAGCTTGCTTCGAAGCATTTTTAGAATGATTCGTTCATTTTCATTTTCTGAACATCCTCATCTCGGGACTGTAATAATCGAATTGCCTGATTATTTCGTGCTTGTCGCCATGGTTGCAGACTACCGCTCATGTGAGCAGTGCTTGCATTTTGTGACTCATACCCCGATGAGAAACAAAATAATTATGGCGGTTATTTGTAAGACTTTTCTAAAACATCAACAACAAAGATCAGAATAATTTTCGGACTTGTTTCGACGCGATAAAGGTATTCTACATTTAAAACGGAAGCGAAAAAATTACTGGGCAATTATTGTGTGCTTGTCGCCATGGTTGCAGAATACCGCTCATGTGAGCAGTGCTTGCATTGGTTTTTGTGACTCATACTCCGATGAGAAACACAATAATTGCATTTTGCCAAATTTAGCTCATTTTGACGCATTTTTAGAATGATTCGCTCATTTCCGTTTTCTGAACATCCTCATGTGGGGACTGCAATAATCGAATTGCCTAATTATCTTGTGCTTGTCGCCATGGTTGCAGACTACCGCTCATGCGAGCAGTGCTTGCATTGGTGTTTGTGACTCATACTCCGATGAGAAACAAAATAATTATGCCCGTTATTTGTAAGACTTTTCTAAACATCAACAACAAAAATCAGAATAATTTCCGGACTTGTTTCGACGAGATAAAAGTATTCTACGTTTCAAACGGAAGCGAGATAATTATTGGGCAATTATTGTGTGCTTGTCGCCATGGTTGCAGAATACCGCTCATGTGAGCAGTGCTTGCATTGGTTTTTGTGACTCATACTCCGATGAGAAACACAATAATTGCATTTTGCCAAATTTAGCTCATTTTGACGCATTTTTAGAATGATTCGCTCATTTCCGTTTTCTGAACATCCTCATGTAGGGACTGCAATAATCGAATTGCCTAATTATCTTGTGCTTGTCGCCATGGTTGCAGACTACCGCTCATGCGAGCAGTGCTTGCATTGGTGTTTGTGACTCATACTCCGATGAGAAACAAAATAATTATGCCCGTTATTTGTAAGACTTTTCTAAACATCAACAACAAAGATCAGAATAATTTTCGGACTTGTTTCGACGCGATAAAAGTATTCTACATTTAAAACGGAAGCGAGATAATTATTGGGCAATTATTGTGTGCTTGTCGCCATGGTTGCAGAATACCGCTCATGTGAGCAGTGCTTGCATTGGTTTTTGTGACTCATACTCCGATGAGAAACACAATAATTGCATTTTGCCAAATTTAGCTCACTTTGACGCATTTTTAGAATGATTCGTTCATTTCCGATTTCTGAACATCCTCATGTGGGGACTGCAATAATCGAATTGTCTAATTATCTTGTGCTTGTCGCCATGGTTGCAACTACCTCTCATGTGAGCAGTGCTTGCGTTGGTGTTTGTGACTCATACTCCGATGAGAAACAAAATAATTATGCCCGTTATTTGTAAGACTTTTCTAAAACATCAACAACAAAGATCAGAATAATTTTCGGACTTGTTTCGACGAGATAAAAGTATTCTACGTTTCAAACGGAAGCGAGATAATTATTGGGCAATTATTGTGTGCTTGTCATCATGGTTGCAGAATACCGCTCATGTGAGCAGTGCTTGCATTGGTTTTTGTGACTCATACTCCGATGAGAAACACAATAATTGCATTTTGCCAAATTTAGCTCACTTTGACGCATTTTTAAAATGATTCGTTCACTTCCGTTTTCTGAACATCCTCATGTGGAGACTGCAATAATCGAATTGCCTAATTATCTTGTGCTTGTCGCCATGGTTGCAGACTACCGCTCATGCGAGCAGTGCTTGCATTGGTGTTTGTGATTCATACTCCGATGAGAAACAAAATAATTATGCCCGTTATTTTTAAGACTTTTCTAAAACATCAACAACAAAAATCAGAATAAGTTTCGGACTTGTTTCGACGAGATAAAAGTATGCTACGTTTCAAACGGAAGCGAGATAATTATTGGGCAATTATTGTGTGCTTGTCGCCATGGTTGCAGAATACCGCTCATGTGAGCAGTGCTTGCATTGGTTTTTGTGACTCATACTCCGATGAGAAACACAATAATTGCATTTTGCCAAATTTAGCTCACTTTGACGCATTTTTAGAATGATTCGTTCACTTCCGTTTTCTGAACATCCTCATGTGGGGACTGCAATAATCGAATTGTCTAATTATCTTGTGCTTATCGCCATGGTTGCAGACTACCGCTCATGCGAGCAGTGCTTGCGTTGGTGTTTGTGACTCATACGCCGATGAGAAACAAAATAATTATGCCCGTTATTTTTAAGAGTTTTCTAAAACATCAACAACAAAGATCAGAATAATTTTTGGACTCGTTTCGACACGATAAAAGTATTCTAAATTTAAAACGGAAGCGAAACAAAGTATTCAATTATTGTATCCTTGTCTCCATGGTTGCAGAATACTCAGTGGCCGTTGGTTTGTTTCGGATTTTCGAACACAACCAAGATGAAGAGCATTTTTGGATTCGGTTCGTCACGATCAGTCTAGAGGCACAATAAGTGTCTTGTTTTTATTTGATTAATCTTGATTCTAAACATTTCGATAAACGTTCCTTCGGAAATATCCAGTAATCGTCCGAACCTAGCCTTGCCCTGCATGTTTTCATGCCCTTGTTACCATGGCCCTGGTTGCAAACAAATCACGTTAGTGTCACGTAAGTACATGCATCGGTGTATAGTTTTTCTCATTTTGCTGTTTTAATTTCAACTCTTATATACAAACAACATAGGAACGGAAATATGTTCACGAAGCCCTTTGTATAAACCTTTACCGAGTTTACAGATTAGTTTAGACAGAACTCCTTATTGCTTTCAGATTCACGATCATGTGACAGAAGAACACGGCTAGAAGAGACCGAGCAGCGTGGTAAGCCCTTATTATTTAAAACCATGCTATACAGGCGAAGTATTTTAATCTCGTTTCCTTGAACTTTGGTAACCAAAACAAAGCAAGTAAAATACATAAACAATTTTAAATATAAGGTAATTGAAATAAACCATTATTTTTCAAAACCAAGTGATCCGTAGACTGTCAAACATGTTTGACAGTGTTTGTTTCACCGCCATAAAATTCTCTTCAACTTGACTAAAATAGAATTTTGGTTTATAATACGAACCAAAATGATTAATTAGATGTAACCGTCGCTCAGTCTTGTTTTTCTTTGAAAACTGTGCCGTCCATCCACTAGACTGTGCTATGCTGTCATTTGAACCATCTAGCTGTGCCGTTCATCGAAAAGACTGTGCCTCGCTGCCATTTGAAACATCTTACTATGCTGTCGATCCAATAGACTGTGCTATGCTGGTACTTGAAAAATCTAATTGTGTCGTCCATCCAATAGACTGTGCCTTGCTGGCATTTCAAGCATCCAATTGTGCCGTCCGTTCAGTGACTGTGCCTCGCTGGCAATTTAAACATCTAACTGTACCGTTCATCGCAAAGACTGTGCTTCGCCAACATGTACTTGAAATTCAAATGTGCTATCCATGCAGTAGATTCTGGAAGAAGAATTATCTTACACTTCGATGTTGGCCTTTGAATTATCTTTGTGTGCCGTTCACCGAATGGACTGTGTGTTACTGGCAGTGGAATCATCTCACTTCCCGTCCGTCAAATAGACTACGCCTACTGGCATTAATGGTTCAATTATGTCTTTTATAATGATCGTATAAATGACATTTACATTAATGTAAACATCAAGAGCTGAAAAGATAATGAGTTCTAAAAACGTTTTGTTTAGAATTCAACCTGCTCAGCGACATTTTGTTCTATAAAAAATCGATAAAAGTGTTTGTGGTGAAATGGTTTAAGCTCCATTCGCGTTCAGGTTTGTTGATGGGTTCATCAGTTTCAATCTTGAGGTAAGTGACAAGTCCATTTTTGGTTATAAAGTAAACAAAGTATTTTGTCTTAGATAAAAACGAGTAGGAAAACACTATTTTCTTCAAGTAATTTTCCGGAATTGTCTATTTAAGGACATAAACCAATTTTGTGGGTTAAAAACTAGTGGCTGGCAAAAGGGGACGAAAAATAAACATTAATCTTGCAGAAAAGGGTGAATAAATGTTGTGGCTGGAAAACCAGTACAAAAACAAACATTGCTGGCAAAAAAAGGGTAAACAAAAGTTCCTGGCTGGGAAAAAGCCAGTACACTACGGATGCTGGCTGGCGAAAATGGCTATTAAATAATTGCTAGCTGGCTCTGAAGAGCGGATATTTTTTTCCCACGGTATTCAAAAATTAACTGAAAATACCTTTGCGCATGCCCATTTATCATCCAGGCTACTAATAAATGGATTTCGATAATAACCTTCGTTGGGTACCTCTGTTATTCATCGACAACAGACAATTTATTGGATTTCTACACAAAACAAAACTAAGCAGCATCTACGGACATAAACCTATTGTCACTCTTTGGGCCTAAACGTTGCTATATCCAAACATATCCAATGCAACTAGCCTTTTTTTCTGGTTATGGAAAGCTGTTAATAGACCTTTTTCGCTTGTACATTTTGTTTTCCCAATACAGATCATGTGATGATACTCAGGAGATTGATCCTTTGTCTTGTTCATTAAAAAAAGAGTACATGCAGACATATTCATGCTTGCATGTACACCCGTTTAATGAACAAAACAAAAGATCAAATCTCTTGAGTATCATCACATGACCTGTATTGGAACAAACAAAATGTACAAGCGAAGAAAAAGGTCTAATCCTCTCACTAAGTGTAATTTATTAGATTGGAGTAATGTGCAGTTTCTTGTAAAAGGAGCGAGCGGGACTCAACTTGGTCGCGATATAAAAGCGGGGACATACCTAAATTCGGCTCTAGTGTCTTCACTTCAAACTTAGAGCCCAACTTACGGCGAAAATCCTTATGCAAAATTCCAACAACCATAAAGGCCTTGAGTTGCGGGCCAAAAAGCATAAACGATTTCGGGAATTTGGGGGACGCCATTTCACCGGTGCGCCGACATCCGCACGCGAAAATCCTTCGTAGCAATGGGCGCGCGTCCCCTCTTAGTGCCGCAGGCGATGGCGCAATTTGTTCTAAAAATAACAGAAAAATTTGTCGCCATTATCATGGCGCCAACCCCCATAGCTTAGAAATGGCGCTGCGCTTACGGTCTCCGTCCCCTGATTACGGCTCCTGGTGAAATTGCAGTGAAAAAGGTCTGTTCGCACAAAACAGAAAAAATATTCTTGAATGATGCAAATTTCCCCACCGAGGCAGGACCCTACAGCAAACTGTGGGTAGTGGTAAGCGAGGGGGGTCGGTGGAGGTACTCTGAAGTTTTTGGGCGGACGTGTCCAACGTGACCCAAGAAACCCTTAGCTTTTAACCACTCCATGTTCCGGCCTACAATTCTACTTCCCTAACCTATTTTGGGTAATATGTGTGTACAGAGGCCAACTGAAAAACCTTATGCTTTATAAGATAAGTGCGAACCTATTTGCATGGTCACGCACACAGTCTTGGTTTAACAGCCTTTAATAATGCATGGCTCGATAATTGGCAAGGCTTACTCAACATGTTTTATCTCTAGAGTACTTAATCCACGAAATTTAGCCATAGGGTTCCTTTGATTTAATTATGAGTTTACTATTTCCTTTTATTTATCTATGATATTATTTTTATACATATTTTATTATCATATTTAGTTGATAGTCCGCCGTCCGCCGTCCGCATCCGCCGTCCGCTTCCTCACTTTACAGAGTCGCCGGTAATCTAGGTGTGACTTTGCTGAGGCCATAAACAGCTTATCCAAGGCATAATTTCAATACGTTGCATCCAGTGGGGACCATTAGTAAATAGTGAAACTGACCATCGTCATTGAACACATGACTTCGCTGTTGTGAGTTGTACTGTTTTGACCATATCTGCAAAAACTGAAGGAGTCTTTCACAGAAAACCAGTTTGTGGAGATATGATGTCGGAGGTAGGCTTACAAGGTGAAGAGGCAAGGTTGTAGTATGTAACTGTTCGAAATTTGACAAAAAGTTCAATGCTCTACAAAACGGAAGAACGAGACCCACAGGGGGGCTTCTCCAAACTTGGACAATGACTCAATCATTTTCAATTATTCGCATCGGGGGGCCGGGGTTGTTACGGGAAACAGAGAAAAGCGTTCTTGCAAAGAGCGGTTTACGGTGTGTCTGTCTACCACCAAAAAATGTTGACAACTATGAGGTCAAAAGCTGGAATTTTACTGGAAACGGACCGCCTTAACCCTGTACTAGATTCTGTCGGAGGAATTGGGTTGGTTGCGGCTGGCATGCTTTAAAGCGTCTTTTTTCGCTTCGAGCAGGAGTGACTTTAGAAACCGAGTAGTATGTAGCTTTTATCTTCTTCACGAGAGGAAACTCAAAAAACGATAAATCGCTTAAGAGGGTTGCGGATCGCGCTGATGCGCAACATGACTATAAAAAAAGACAAACAAGGCATGGAGGTCGGTACTTTTATTACACTGAGAATTTTCCTAAAATTTAGGCTAAAATGTCTATTGACGTTTGTCGTGTGTGTCATTGCTGATGTTATTTAAAAAGCTGTATGTTCACCTCGTTAGACCTCTCAAGTGTGGTCTACGTCATCAAGCTTATATTAAGCGATATGTCAAGAGGCTGTACATCGTCGTGCGGACTAACGCTCAGTGGGTGGGAATCTAGGAATTCTCTACACAAGAACGTTGAATAAGACTGAGTCCTAATGTAGCTATCTTTCTAGGACGCATCTATTTACTCTCTTCATTTTTTTCATTCAAATGTCTGCATAGTTATTATGGCCTTCTGATATCTCTAAATTATCTGCATTTTTTTGTAATTCTGAGCATGAAACCCGAATTATATTTGGAGGAACACTGAACTAAACTTTTAAAAGCCAAACTATGTACAAAGAACTACGTAATTATTTTGATCGTCTTTTTCGAATTGCCTTGCCAAAGGAGGAAAGGCATACTGGACGTGCAAAGACGAAGTCAACGTTGGGACGAATATTTATCCTATATCTATTAGGCAGAGGGAATCACAAAATCAATGTTTCGAAAAAAGACCTCAGACTCTACGGTTTGGCGTACTGATTAGCAGAGATTTAATGTAATTGTTAACTTAATTTCAAGTCAGCATTATTTTGTAACACATAAGACTTTTACTTTAGAATATAGATCGTTGACCGCTACTGCGGCGCCTCTGCGTGGTCCCTCCCCAAAACACTATGCAAATGAATCAGCCCCTAAGCCGTGTATTACACTGTGATAAACACGATTGGTCATTTGGAGAACACTCGAGAAATGTAGAAAACACTCGCCTGCGGCTCGTGTGTTTTCCTACATTTCCCTCGTGTGCTCAAATGACCATCGTGGTTTTATCACAGTTTAATACACGGCTTAGGTTTCTTTATTTGTTAAATATTCGTTTTATAATACGCCTGTCATTTTGCATATTTTTTCAGGTTCTTGTTGTCTGGCGAGCGTTTTAGCGCGACAGCCACCACCGCAGCACTATTATCTGTCAATTAGGGGGAAAAATCCAAATTTTGTCGGATGTAAGACTCGAAGCTTGCGCAGTAGAACATTATCCGGGATAATTGAAACGACAATCATGCGCATATCACATGGCTGACATATAATCCGGGATCCACACGTTGCCATAGAACTCTTTATTTGCTTTTGTAATCATTCATCAAGGTCACGAACGGAAAGAGATCAATTTGTGTTTGGCGGTTTGGCTGCTTTTATAGATCCACCGCTTGAGAATTGAGATCACTTTCCACGTGAGAATTTTACCACGATCTTACGCACAGACGGTTTCGAGGCGCAGTTGAGTTTGCCATAAAACAAGGAGGTAAGTATTTCTAAATGTTTTTTATTTGCTAGATGTCTTCATTTGCTTAGTGATTCGCGAATGGAGGTGTCAAGATATCGATCAAGTTCTTCTCCATGGACGTTGTTTTCTTTCCAGTGCATCCATCAGTACTAAAGTACGAGGCCAAAATAGATCTACTAGTATTTTGAGTAAATTGCCGACTACAGCTTGCTGGTTTTGGACGAATGTGGGAAAAGATAGTAAGCTTGCTGTAAGCGATTCAAAATGTCCATCGTTATTCGTTGAACCGAATCACTCGACTGTGAAATCAAAGAACTCGTTGTACTTTCACACGAGTTCTTCGCCCGTGGAGGCAATATCATATCAAAATCCGCGACCACTCAACTCGTGAAATCAAAGGACTCGCGAATCGGCAGAAGTTTGATCACACAGTAAAGCAGCCAAACCACACAAACTGATCTCTTTTTCATACCCCCGGCTTCATCAGTACACCCGGTTCTTGCTCGTGATGATATTTTGTTACAAAGCAAATGAAGACATCTAGCAAATAAAAACATTTGATGATAATACTGTACCTACTTGTTTTAAATTGGCAAAGTCAACTGCGCCTTCGAAATCGGTCTGTCCGTAAGATCGTGGTCAAGATTCTCCACGATTGGAACAGTGATCTCAATTCTCAATAGGCGGGTGGATCTATAGCAACTGAGCTAGCCCAGCACAATTGATCTCTTTTTCCGTTCGTTGACCTTGCTGACATGCTTACAAATAGCCAATAACGACAGCGAAGAGTGAAAACATACCTACTTGTTTTTATGCCCTACGTTTCGCCCGACCATCTCGGACGCTGAAAGCGTCTGAACAGTGGGCGATTCTCAAGTGCAAAGTGAGGTGTGGACTTCCCACACACTTTTTAACCCCTATCGGCCAGCACATCTGCTTTTATATTGAGACTTACTAGTTTTACATATATTAGTTTCTGGATGGCCTTTTATTCACCAGGGAAGTTCATTCCTGTTGCTCGGGTCTTCCAGCAGCTATTTATTTCTCTGTTTGTCTGTACATATATTTACTCTGCTGTAAAACCATTCATCTAAGTCCTCAGTAAAGTAAACACCCCTTTGTAACTAACACCTTCATATGCTGAAAGGGATGCGTCACGTTTCGCGTAATTAAAGTCGGATTTTTTTTATGTAACAGTAGATGACGGCGGAAACTATTGATCGAGTTCTCTCACGAGCTGACGTTTGCGTTAAAGGATTGAAAAAGATAACAAACACGCGCAGCTCGACAGTGTGAGTAACCGGGAGTTTTTAAAGCGGCGAGTACCTATCGGAAACCCGAACGCTATAAACGACGGCTAACCCATTAAACCCCTTGCATTTAACTTCCTAAACCACTCAATCAACCTCGTTCTCCAGGGTCCTCTCATCTTACCGCCCCCTGAGGCGAGGCGAGGAGAGACCCTGGCACACGCTGGTCACGTGTCTCCCAGAATCTGGGAGATGACAATTAACTTATTGAAGGGAAGGGTGGTCTAGTAATATTTTGTCTATACTTAACCTACGGGAGTGCGGGATGTGGTTGTCACCAAAATAAACCAGGAGCGATATGATGCTCTTATTCTGCAAATGCCGGCGAAAACCTCATCCATCATCTGATAAAGGAATATCAAAGTTGCTGTAGGTTGTGTGGTTTAATTAAGGACGTTACATATTGTAAAAATCTCCTCAACAAGGCGAATGAAGAATTGCACGCTACGGCCCAGGCTGTGTATGGAAGATCTTCGACTCATCTGATCATTACCTTCGGAATGAATTAAAACCAGGTCTACTGTGTAGGTCTTGTGAACGGCGATAAAACAGTTTTATTCAGGGCCTTGATCACTGAAAGCCAAAGTTACTTCGAGAGGAGCGAAAGAGTGAAAAGATTTATTGGTGTCACCGCGCCGTCGGCTCCCCTAACTTTGCAGAGCGCGAACGACTCTTTGCGGTCTGCATTTCGCCGTGCTTTCTCATATCAAAGAACTGGATTTATCTTCGACCGAAAGAAGGCTACAAAGAGAAAAAAATAATTTTTATTATGTCAATAAATCAGTGTACGTGACTCCAACGGTTTGTGAGAATTGTGCACTCTTTTAATTTTCGTTCTCTGAAAGACTCTTGACCTTTCGTTGCTTCACGCGCGGTGTTTCTGAGAAAAGGAAACATCTGCCCTGTTAGGCGAAATGGAAATTATAAGTATAGTGGAGTCGTTTGACTGTGTTATAGCATATTTTTGAAGTCTTAGGTCGGCATGGTTTCCGATGTTAACTGCATGTCGTTTCGTCAGAGTTTGACACCTCTGTAATTTGCCATACCGTGCTTATACTTTGACTACTTTGTTTAGGCTCGCCGTTCTATTGCAAGACATGTTTTGAGGTTTTTAGTATTGGTTCTCCAAGGACAAAGATTAAGATGTTCCGTGAAAATAATGCTTACTTTGATTCTATGTTGTGACGCTGGGACCGGATATTTGATTGGAACTGAAGGCACAGTGTGTTGCTTCTTGATCACGGATATTATATTATCTTTTTCCAACCAGCTTTTCTTCCGAGACTGCCGTAGCTTTACTTCGAGAAAGCTATACAATTTTCTAGAAACATTGTTATGTTTTTTGCATCAATCTGAATATTCGAAATTTCATCCTGAAGGCTAAGTACTGCTAAACATCGCGGGTAATGTCAGTCGCAGCACAGCGCGATACTTTGAATTCGACGACAAAGCTCAACGCGACAAATTGCCTGATTACAGAGGACCCCTCCCTGATGTTCTCAATTGTCAAAGCGGCACGTGACCAGCGTGTGCCAGGGTCTCTCCTCGCTCGCCTCAGGGGCGGTAAGATGAGAGACCCTGGGAACGAGGTTGAACCCTAATCAGTATTTCAGTGCTTAGGCCTATAATCAGTATTTACCTTGTGTACGCATCACAAGGTATCAAAGGGCGGTTTGAGATATGGAAACAAGTCCTACGTAATGTTTTTGTGAGCGCAAAAGAGTTTAAAAAGCGCGGTTTTAAGTTTTTTTTTAAACTTCTTGTTTGGTCAAAATTGGGCAAAATCCCTCGGAGATGCAAGTCAAGGCATTTGCAAGGATAAAGAATGTAACTTAGGACCAGTCGCTGGCTACTAAGGCTGAAATTATCCAGCGTTAAGCTGTATATTCGTTTTGCTTGCATGTTCACTTCGAAGAGAACATTCAATGCGCTAAGGAAGGTATTACGTCCTGTCGTCAGCCAGGACCTCGCTGTTGGTGATAAATAAGATCGTATTTACTGGAATGCCCTTACGGTGATAAATAAGATCGTGTTTACTTCGCCGGAAGCAATGGTGGAGTTTTCTGGAAAAAAAAACCTTGGCTTTGAACATATGCAAATATATATTCGTTTGAAAGATCAATTGTGAGACCTTTTTCTCTTCGAGCTACAATCTTGGACAGAATAAAATGAGAAATAAAACCACCCCGATCCGCCCCCGAATCAATGATGAACTCGCGGTCTAAACAAAGCGCGCCATTTTTTCCATCATTGAAATGGGGGGAGGGGTGGTCTTAATTTCTATTTATTTTGTCCAAGATTGTAGGTAAACAAAGTCTCCGATTACAAATCACGCAACCACGCTATGCAAAGAATGTGAAAATCTCTTACAACCTAGGCACTGAGCCAACTTTGAATCACGCAATCTCTATTGTTTCCAGTCTTTTAAATTGTTTCCGGGTAATGTTTTCTCGCAAAACGTTGTTGCAAAAAAATTACGTAATGTTTGTGAGCTCAAAAGAGTTCAAAGAGGGCGGTTTTAAGTTTTTTTTAAACTTTTTGTTCACTTTAGGTTACGCGTGACACTATGGCTAAAGGCATCCTGGTGACCTTGGGCGAATCGAAAGCGAAACTGCCTTGACAGACTGAGCCCGTAAATATTGCTATATTATAAAGCTTACGTCTTGTTTCACCGTCTTCGTAAACGAAAATACTGAGAAGTTACTTGTGACGCTTTTAGGGTTGATGACAGACAAAGTAGTAGACGAAAGCGAAAGGGATGAAGGTATTAATGAGAGGGAACCGCTTCTTCAGCCGACTTTATACCTGCGCTTCCGGCAAGGTCGACAGCCACAGAATGCTGGTGGATGGTCCGTATGCTCTGGACTCATTTTGCTTGTTTTCAAGGTTGTCTTCTGTTCACTTGGATTATGGGGACATCAGAAATGGAACTGCATTCCCCGATTCCTATTTTTTATGATTTGTTTAACTCAAGTCGGTTACCAGATCTCTTTCGACTGCAGCTGCCCCTACTTTGACTGCAACTACTACAAGACACATAACAAGACTAACGAGCCTCTCCATACTAGCGAAATGTGCTTCACTATATTTTGCCTAGCAGCGTTACTATCGTATTCGATTTTCCTCATTTGTTTAATAGCCTCCACCAGTCAAGACTCGGCTATGATGTCTCCCTCCAAATCAATGGCGGAAGTTATTGACAGAAAGGAGATCACCCTGTTATTTTTTGTTTTCATTATCATTATGGCGTCGTTTTTGAGCGGAAGAGTCTTGCTTTTCACTATTGAGTTTAAAGGAGATCATGAATATGTAAAGCACATTTACGTCATTGCAACAACAATAGTATTGACACACTGGACATCTTTCAACACCTGTCACGTGTTCGTAATTAGCTCCTTCTCTCTCGGTAAGTACTTAGCGAAACACTTAGTAGGAGTGAAAGCTTACGTTATCACTTTCATTCTGGAAGAAAACAAAATCTGATAGTTTTGTAAACCTAGTTGACACTAGCGACATAACTCCCTCGTTCCCATGGCCTTTCCCAGTGACATAACGACGTGAACATAACGACTTAAGGAAAACAATGATCCTCTCCATATTTTGTTATGTCTATGTCGTTATGAAGTTATGTTTCTGTTAAAACAAATGTGAACATCATCGCCATAACAACATAACAAAGAACCAATCAGAGCGGTGCAAGAATTGTCGAACCCAGTCTGCCACCAGCACTTCAAAATGGCGGCGCTGAGCAAGAATAGCCTGTTGCTGAGCAAAAAAATATTGACGTCTCGGATAGATGAAGAAACACTTGCCGGAGAGGTTCAATGCTATCCAATATTGTATGACAAAAGTATCTGAGGAATTTAAAGACCAACAGAAGTGTCTCCTTATGTCGTTATGTTGCTAGTGTGAACTAGCTAGGCCTA